>JAOVVI020003975.1:4990-18264 GCA_028571085.2 Nepenthes alata | reverse complement strand
TATATTATAACTAAATAAAAAATTACGATTTTAATAAAAAAAATCAAATCACAAAAAAATTTGTATATGTCAATTTGTCAACGATAGTTTGTTTTAGCTTAGTTTAATGGGTAGGATTTAAATTTTAAAAAATATATATTTAAGTAATTATTTTTTTATTTTTATTATTGGGTCAAATATTAATTGTTAATAATATTACAAAGATAAATATATAAAAATATTATATATAATTTTTTATATTATTTAATATTTACCGTTAAAATTTTATTCAATAATAAAAATTAAAAATATACTAAATACGTCTCCTTTCAGAAATATATGGCCCCCAAATTCAACTTGTAATAGCCTTCGTTTACATCTATTAAAAAAAGGACTTATTTATATTATTTTAAATTTTTATCATTAAATAAAAATTTAATAATTTTAAAAAAATTATATTGTAATATTTTTGTAAATTTATTTCTACAGTATTAATATTTATTAAATATTTAATCTAATAATAAAAATAAAAAATAATTTTTTAAATAATTTTTTAAAAGATTTAAATATTATTCTTTAAATATTTATGTCCGATAAATAATATAAAAATATAAGAGTATAAAATTAATTTTTTCGAGGTTGAAATCCCGCAGGACAAGTTAGTCAATAAAATCCATTCCCGGGCTATAATCGTCATTTGGCCAGTCGGTCAATAACATCCACTATGGGGCTATAAGAGTCATTTAGACGGAAGGATCTAGATATTGATAATAACTGCTAACTTATTTCAAAAGGGGGGCCAATTTTTTTCTTATTTTCAATATTGACATTGACTAATAAAAATAGGAGACTTTTTTTATTTCATTATTGATTAATTTTAATTTCAAAGTTAAAATATATAATTACAATTAAAAAATAGCAGACTATTTTTAAATTTAAATTATATATTTTAAATAAATATAATTATTTTGAAATCAATGATTTTTAATTTTTTAATAATAACTAAATTCTATTATTTATTTTTAAATAGGAAATGAAATTATTCAGAACGAAGGAATTGAAAGCAATTCTCGAGAAGGTTCGTCGCAGATGAAAGAGACGACTCATTCCGAAATATAATGACCCAGCGGCCATTTGGTTCCTTCGTTTGAGTTTCTCTTCGCGACGTGAACTTCTTTTCTCCCGCTTTCTCTCTCATCTGCAAAAATTATGGATTCTTTCTCTTCGTACTTCCAATCTCAATCGGCATACGGCAACTCTTGGAACTACGACTCTCTCAAGAATTTGCGTCAGATCTCGCCGACTGTACAATCCCACCTGAAGCAGGTTCTGCCTCTCTTCCTACTTTCTTGTACCTTTTTAGGATTTTGATTGATTTGATGAGGAAAAATTAGAATTGGATTTGTCAGGGTTTCTTTTTTGCATCTTGTTTGTTTGCTTGTTACTGAGGCTGTATTGGCTGCAATTTTCCTCACTTTTTAGGGTTGTGATTTGAAAAAGAGATCATTGCAATTAGACTGTTTGGGATTCTGTTTCTTGCTAGTAGATTTGCCTGCTTTTTGTGCTAAAATTTGTTCTAGGGTTCTTTTGTGGAATTGATAAATGGTACTGACATGTAGAAGAGAGTGAAACATTTTGTAGGTTATTTTTTGGATTTGTTCGTTAACCGTTCCTTATTCTGTCTTTCTCATGAAGATCTTGTAAAAGTGATGATGCCCTTTTTCTGGATTTTATCTATTTTGGTTCATCACTAATACCAGTAATTTATATGTGCTTCGTATTATTTGCTTTGAGAGGGTTAGTCTCCTTGCAATGGGGAGGAACACATCATGACTTCGTCGGGGTCACATATTAATAATGTTTGGGGGGGGGGGAATTGCAAACAAATGATGCTCTCGTTACATCACACAATGTTGTACACTAGCCGTTCTTTTATATGCTGTGCTTTCATCTTTTGAATGTTTTATATATCGCCTTTTATCAATAGTTCTTAGTTGCGTGAGTTCATACGTATGCTGGATTTTTAGGTGATTTTAGAAATTGTATGTGAATGAACCATTTGGTGAATCTTGCAGGTCTATCTGACGTTATGTTGCGCCCTGTTTGCATCCGGTGTTGGTGCTTATCTGCATATCCTATGGAACATTGGTGGTTTATTGACCACTCTTGGATCTGTTGGATGCATCGCATGGCTAATGTCTACCCCTTCCTTTGAGGAGGTAATCTTTCATTTTTATACTATTTGAATATGGGTTTTTTCATCAAAATTGTTGTGCTTTTGTTGATTTCTTCATTGTTGTAAATGAACAGCAAAAGAGGGTTGGACTCTTGATGGCTGCTGCTTTACTTGAAGGGGCTTCCATTGGTCCCCTTATTCAGTTGGCAGTTGAGATTGATCCAAGGTATGCCATTTAACTGAAATTGTATATTGTTGTAATTCGGGTTCAGTTGATTCTAACTTGTTTATCATATGATGAAATCTTTTTCTTTCTCCTTGCTGCAGAATGGTAGTTTCTTCACTTATTTCATAACATGCCCACTTAAATTCGTTGCACTCTTTATTCTTTGTGCAAATTAGCTTTGAACCCATTTTATCAAAAAATATGTAGCTCATTTGTATTTTTTGTTACCACCTTTGCACGATGGTTGCAAAACATCCAATATTTTAAGTACCTAGTTCATGGCTCCCAGTGCGATAAGCACATTTTGTGAATTCAGTTAAACATTCCGTGTGTTACCATTTGTCTCGGTAGCCTTAAATAGCTGTCAGACTCCATTTGGAACCCGAACAAGGAGGCGACAGCATATATATATATATATTTTTTGCTTTGTCAGCTTTTTTTTTTTTTTTTTTTGCTTGTTAAACTTTATGATGCATCTTCCAGCGCATTCCTCTGCATTGGTCTGTGGTTGTTTTCCTAGTTTTGGACAAGTTGTTCATTATTTGTATATAATAATCATTCTGTTTCATATCTTGCAGCATTCTGATTGGTGCGTTTGTGGGGTGCGCCATAGCTTTTGGTTGTTTCTCCATGGCTGCAATGCTGTCAAGGCGAAGGGAATACCTTTACTTGGGAGCCCTTCTATCATCTGGTCTTTCTGTCCTTTTATGGTTGCACTTTGCTTCATCTCTGTTTGGAGGCTCCATGGCTCTATTCAAATTTGAGGTAATGATATGATTGTGTGCTCTTCCATCTTCTGTGTTGAAAGTTTGAGTGAATGTCATGATTAATTAATCTTTTGAATTTTTTTTTTTTATGTTGCAGTTATACTTTGGTCTTTTGGTCTTTGTGGGATACATCGTATTTGATACTCAAGATATCATAGAAAAGGCACACCTTGGAGACATGGACTATGTGAAGCATGCTTTAACTCTCTTCACAGATTTCGTTGGTGTTTTTGTGAGGATCCTCATCATTATGGTATGTTAAGCTGAACATCCCCTGGTAAAAATTAAAAATGCATGCTTAGTTGAGATCAGTTTAGTAAAATGATATACGAATGGAATTAAGAAAAAAATACACTGCGTGGTAGCTAGGTGCTGCTGGTATCTTAATGATAGGTCTTGGAATTTTTCGAGTGGAATCTTCTAGATTTGGTTGTTGGAAATAAAATGATATAAAAATATAATAATCATTTTTAAAGAACAAAACTTCACTTTGGTCACTTTGAATAGGTAGAAATTGTATTGAGAATTATTTTGTTAGTGTTTGGCATGCAAGAATAATTAAAGCATAAATAAGTAATAAATGTGAAATAATTTTTTACCTTTCTCATTGGCTTACTTATTCTTGTTAGTAGGAATTACAAGCAATTTCACTATTTGGATAGTGCATATGTTAAAAATCACTATTTTTTTTAGAAAATAAACTTGAAATGAAAATGTAATAGTCACGGCCCCAAATAAAAGCAAGTTCTAATAATAATTAAGAATAATCATAATTTACAAATAAAATCCTAAAGATAAAATCATAATCAATATAAAATTCCAAATATATCTAGCGGTCCCGATAATAATTGAAATGATAAATGATAATATTGTCATTCATTCAAGGATCTCTCTGGACTATTATCTGGACAAATAATTAACCATGAACTTCTCCAAATGATTATAAAGAAAAAAGGTGATCATCCTATCAACACAATCCACAAATCCAAACCAGCGTAAATCAAACGACATAATAATCTCGCAGAGGAATAATCCATATTTGGATTCCATAATAATAAAACATATTGCACTAACACATTTTTTGTCCAACTGATACCAAAATACATCTAGTATAAATGCAATTCGAATACAAAGCTAATACTCATCAAATAAGCAAAATTTCAATTTACTTCGCGTCTGAACTCTCTGTAATGTATCCATGGCCCACTAATCTGAAAAAGTAAAAATAATGAAAATGTGAGCCGACTGCACAACAAATATTAGTCTATCATGTATAACAAATAAATGCGTTCAAAATCAAAATGAAAATTGATAAAATATATATAAAACACATAAAACTACAATCCAAACATCCGTCAACAAAAGTTGGAATGTGGTTTCGTACTCAAAAGTATAATCCGAAATAAATGCCAAAATTTTCAAGTGTACAAAACCAATTGAATCCCAATTGCGGACAAAACCTGCAAATTTCAATCGAAATCTTGAATATTTAAATCAATTTAGGTAAAATATATCAAATCTAAAACATGGTCAAAATCGGAGAATCAAGGACCGAAAGATTGACTTTGAAAAAAAGTTACACATGTTCTCAGTAACCTTAGACCATATTACTATTATTTTGACCTATAAGTAAAGCCGTCTACATATTTTTCCTATAAACGAAGATGAAGTCATTATCTTTTGTCACCTGTGGAATAGGTGCGTTTCTCATATAGGACATTCGAATACATTAGTTCTGTCATATTTCTTACGATGGTTTTTATAAAATCTCAAACCGATGAGGGTTTCTATATCACATAACAAAACTTTTTCGCCACGGAGAAGATTCAAAACTTCCATTCGGGAAGACTAAGCACAAAACTTTTCACCTATGGGGAAAGTACAAATATTGAATCAGATGTATAAAATAGAACCCAACTCAAAACACAATGCATGGATATCATATGCACAGCCTAAATGCAAATTTTCATGACTTTGTTTTTGCAAATATATACTTACACATAAATATAGGCATTTCAAATTATATACCCTTTTTCTAAAAAATGAACAAAATCTTTAAATCTTAACAAAACTGAAACAAAATCTCAAATGCTTCGATAAATCTATATGTATGCACGGATAGACAAAGTCGGATAAGTAAAAATGTCATGCATGTATATAAAAACCACCAAATATGAGCAAAATTAACGGAAATGAAAATAGACCAAAAATAAGGCGTAAAGATATCTACTTTAACCTTCAATCTAGCAGATTTGATTAAAGGATGCCTCGAAATCCCTCCTCTTCCTCGCCTTCTCTTTTTATCTCTTTCTCTTCTTTCTTGTGTCAAATGACAGAAACAGTGTGCTTTACCCCTTATTTAAACAAATAGGCACATGAGCACCACCTCAGGCACTTCTCGAGCACAAGCACACCTGAATCAGTGCTCGAGTGCCGCCTCAAGCATGCCCACTCTGCCAAATAGCATGTCGGGTGTGCCTCAGGCGTCAAAATTTCTTCATTATTCCGAATATCCTTCAAATTCATATTACACAATTATTTCAATATATTAAAAAATAAACCTAAAATATATTGATAATATTAAATTAAATTGGATGGGATCTAGGCATTACAATAATTCTACTTTTCCAGTTTGTTGTCAAAGGAACTCTCTCTCATGATAGAGTTCTCATTAAGACAATCTTAGTTATGAAGCTTATGAACTCTCTGAAGAGGATACCGACTATAAGATGTTGCTCCACATTACATAAATCACTCTCTTCATCACCCCTATAATCATTCCATCACTGCAAGGCTTCTACTATTACCATGACAAAAATCGGTTTTTAGTAGTTTATGGCATTTTAGCTTTGAATGGCCTATATATATATATATTATAAATGTACTGTTTTCTGATTAATACTATGGGGACATTTTTTGACCTCTAATTAACACATTTAATGATGTAGCGTCTTATTCATTCATACAAGTATAGATGAATAGATGGACGTTATATTATCCGAGGATGTTACAATGATGATTAAAGTGTTCATGCCAAGTATTGGCTAAGTGGAACATCCTGAACCACCATTTTGATATCTTTTTTCATGTTGCGTCTCATTCATCTATATATAAAGGGACCACACAAAGATAGATGGACAAATTTATCATCGCCTGTTGGTGCTCCAAGGATAACTGAAGTCTTAAGAGGGACATCCTTTTAACTACTATTTTGATAATTTCAATAAGGTGGCATATTATTTATCCATATCTAATAACAAGACCATGTAAGTATCGATAGATGGATAGACGGATGTTGCATCACCCAATGATGTTTCAAGGATGGCTAAAGGGTGTTCCAAAACATGGATCTAATACCAAACTTATGTTAAGTGTAATATCCGTGAATCATGATTTTAACACTTTTGATGATGTGTCGTCTCATCTATTTATATACGCTAACGAGTCAACACAAGAATGGATGGATGGATAAACTTATCATCGGCCGAAGGTGTTCCAGTTCTAAGGATGACTAGTGTTATAGCGACATTATTGATTTGGCCATCATTTTGACACCTTTGATGCTGTGGTGCCCCATCCATGTGTATTTGCTAACATGCTTTTACAAAAATAGCTAGATGAATGTCACATCATCAGAGGGTGTTCTAAGGGTGACTAAAATGTCCAAAACATTCCTGTTATGTCAAATATACGCTGAGTGAAACATCCCTAAACCACTATTTTGACATATTCAATGATGTGGCATCTTATCAATTCATATATACTAACGATATACACAGCAATAAATGGATAGATGAATCTCATGTCGTTTGAGGGTGTTCCAAGGAAGACTAAATGGTATTTCCAAGGGATTCCTCTCATGCCAAATATATGCTGAGTGATGCTTTAATTTGAATGTAGAGGAATATATAGTGTGGATAGCTCACTACGTTTCCTGTTTGTTTGTTCTTTTGTGCACAGTTGAAGAACTCGGCTGAAAGGGGGAAGAAGAAAAGTAAGAAAAGGAATTGAGGTTTATGCAGACTGCTTGCCCTACTCTTATGTTCTTCATTAACAACTCATTTCTGTTGTCTGCTCCTAAAACCCGGATCATTGTTAATGGTAGTTACTGAATTAGTTCGATTCTCCCGTCTCTTTGTTGCTTTTCTCGACTTGTGTTGGGAAGATTGTTGAGAAGTGTTGGAAACAGTTGTGTTGTGATACTGTCATGCCGTTTGTAATGAAGGTTCTGCCTTCGGCGTTCCGGTGCTCTATGCTCATTGATTTGGTTAGGGGATGCTTGCGGTATTGATAATGGTAATATTTTCATTAGTGATTGGCTGTGAAAACTTTCTGATTGGTGATGTTTTCCCGGGCGGGCTCGAGGGCTTTGGCCACCAGTGTAACCTTGGCTTTGGCGGTCGGCATGAGTGGCAGCATGACCAGCTGTGGTGGGCTGAGTGGACGCTGGTAGGTGATTGTCGGTAAGGGAGGGTTGGGGAGGCGTCATGCCCACGATGGAATCGTGATTTGGAAGAGGACTTTAGCTATTGAGAGCTTTAGAGGATAACTTATAATTTTAATTTTTTTTTAAAAAAAAAATTATTGCACATTTTCTATTATCCTGAAGAATATTTTTGATTATTTATTTTATTTACGTGTGCCAGATGTAAAATTATGAATAATTCTTCATGCATGTTAAATATTAAGAAAACACAAAATAATTTTCACTAAATAAGAAAAAAGGGCACAACCCATGACTTAAAATGAACTCTGAAACGATTTTATTCAGGCCCATTTATAAGATAAAATGTGTTTAATATATCAGAATTATCATTTTTGGTATGAATAAAATAGGGAGAGAATTATTTTTTAATAATTTTAATATAATTAAATATATAGATAATAATTTTTTAAAAAAAAATAAAAATGACTGTAACACATACTTTTAGTCATAGGAATGCGCTCTCATATGCTCGTTTAAATGAGTATTGTTGGGTCCTAATACTATAGCTCATAAAATACAGCCCAAAGAAGAAACCCAATAGGCCCTAGAAGCCCAAGAGACTCAAGAGGGTTTAAAATGCCCGAGATTCTGTTTCGGGCATAAGAAGCCCGAGGATGTTAGATATTCCTTCAGGCCCCAGATTAATCTGAGAGGTCATCAAAGACCCGAGAACTCTCCACAATGAACCAAAGATCCTTTAATCATTAAGAGAGTAGTTGACATCCGAGAGTCTTCTCCCTCAATGAGTCCACGTACTCAACAAAGGACAAGACATGCCGTTTAAGGACGAGAACTATTTCGCACACGGCCGAGAGCGCCAGCTAAGCAACTTCGCTATTACCAAGGAGCACGCAACCACTGCAAAACGCCGCGTTCACAGCACTTGATGACGCTCAGAGCACGTCTTGTCACTTCAAGATTGACATCAAGGGTCTGCACGCCTGACACGATAAAGCCCAATAAGCAGCGCCGGCAGCTTGCCTCCGTGCACACGTCAACGTGCCTGACACGGCCGGCACGGCAGGCGGGCGACCTCCCAACGCGCCTGACACAACCAGCAGAGCAGGTGGACAGCCTCCCAGCCATGCGTCGGCTGCCACGTGGATCTCCCTTAAGGGACATTCTCCCACTATAAATACCTAGCCAAAACTCTAAGAAAAGGTTTTTTTTCTAGATCAAAGAGAGCTTTCTAAGGAGAGAGACTAGGAAGAGAAAGGGAAGATACTCCCATAAACTTGTACTTGTAACTCTTCCACCCTAGTGAAGCGTCTTTCAGGCCTCGAGTCTCGTGATTTTTCCTCCTCGTTCAGAATGAGGTTTTTCACGTAAATCCCGGTATTTTTCTCTCCTTATCCTTTCACCCTAAAGTATTTGTGTTGCGTCGGATCCTGAAATCTCGAACACAACAAGTATATATTTGAATATAGATATTTGAATTAAAAAAATATTATATTAGGTCATTTAATATTTTTAGGTCTGATAGTAGAAGGATAAAATCTAAACACAGCAACTACTGAGTGTGTATTTATTTTTTAAGTTTGCAGTTTGTTAAAAAAATACATATTTTATTTTTGAATTTTTTTAATATATTATTTAATTGATGTATACAGTTAGTGTATATTATAATTGATGTATAAATTTTAAATCGTAGTATAAATGTTATAATTTAAAAATTAAAAAAAAATACTAAAAAAAAGAACAGTCTAACCGCTCTGGTCATATTTGATATAGTGTGAGAAGAATTAGACCAGCAATTCTGCATCAATCTCAAAATCATTAAACTTGTACCTGAACAAACTGTCAGGGAAAACTTAGTGTGATCATTACCAAAAACTTCCTCCATCCATGGAGGATGAGGGAAATTGGTATTTACAGATGAAAGTTTGATCACCCACATACCCAGGTCAAATAGGTGAAATTGATCGTCGTCAAGCTTCAGACTCTTTCATCATCACCATCTTGTTCTAGCCATCGAGGGTGAGGGAAACACATCCCGCGATTTTTGGCAGTCTCAAGAATATCGGCGCCCGCATGATGATGATTGGAAGGCATCTCTTTTGCAAGAATTCTTAGTGCTTCCATTAGAGTAATTGGGTCCCCATTATCATCATCGTCTGCCATTGTTGCTCCGTGCGAGTTTCCCGAATTGGCATCACATCCAACATCTCCCCTTTCCATCTTTTCATCTGAATTCTCCCATTGTCGTGCTCCTGTCATTGATAATGGCAGTGCTCGCCGACCTTTCTTATCAGTAGCCACCTCTAATTTGTGATCTCTTTCACCATTGGGCGGTTGTTGTAATTGAGCAGCATTATCGATCTCCTCGTCAATATCCTTCGCATCATTCCCATCTTTCTCTGCGCAGAGCTTGAATTTCTTCCTCGTGGAATTCTCTCCGAGATATGTGGCTTCTTCATTGTCATCGTCATTCTCAATTACCAATTCTTCCGTGTTCTGAATATTCTCAGGCGGACAACAATTCACTCTTGGAGCCTTCGATTTGTCGCCAAATACTTCCAAAGCAGCTTTAGGAGATTCTACCCCCAAATTTTCATACGAAGTTCTAGGTATTTTCAATGGCGGTTCAACTGAACTCTTCCTTGGAGTACTCCCTCGCTCGCTGACTTCGGATCTCTCAAACTCGATCTCCGAAACCTCCCTTACTCTAACTTTACCGTTGTAGACGACCTCAATCGTCGCAGTTCTCTCTTCCCCAAACTCTAAATCAACACTCCTGTTGATGTCCACACAACCTGCATCAACGGACGTGATTTCATTACCACTTCCACCACCGCCGTCGAGGGAATCGACAAAACCCTGACCGCAGGGAGATTCGGCTGCGGCAATCAGCACAGGTTGTTCTTGGGAGCTAGAGAGCCTCTCTTCGGGAGGAGTCATGTACTCTTCAGCAGGAGGCGTGTCGTCATCGACCGTCTGCTTCGGCGTTTCGGGCGGAGAGACGATGGTGATTCCGCCGACGGGATCCGGAGGGCCAGAAAGTTCCGGCGTCTCCGAACCGAGGAAAAGCTCGTCTTCGCGGGCGAATACGCTACGATTGAGAAGGGACTCCTGGGAGCTCGAGTAGATGCAGTGTTCGATGATTGAGCCGTAAGGATCGTCCATTGACAGTGGATTGCGAGGTGATCTGAGGTCTGTGAAGTTCAGTAGAGAGAGAGAGAGGCTCTTCTAGGGTTCTTCCTGTTAATTATCATAATTTTTTTGAAAAAAATAAATTTGTAATGATTTGAATTACTTTAAAGGTAATAAATATTAAGAATGAAATAATATTTTATATAATATTAAATTTATTAGATTTAAATTTAATACATAAAAAATTATTTTTCAAAAAAAAATATTTAAAAAATATAAAAATAATATTTTTTTATATTATATTATTTTAAAATATTAAGTATTAATTATTAAATTAATATTTATCTAACAACTAATAGGCATCATACCATATTGTAATTTTTGATAACATGAGGATATGATGCATCTCATACCATCCCATTTGTGGTGGGACAACAACCAAATTGATAGCATTATTTAATTAAAAAACCAAACTCTAAAAATAATAATAAAATAAAATTTTATTAAAAAATTAATTACATAAAATTATACAAAATTTGGAAAATATTCTCATTTTGTTTATATGATATAAAGCTATAAAAAAAATTCAATTTTTTTTAATCCCAAGGGAACACCGTACTCCGTCAAAGTAACGGCCAGAATCGGAGAGCGCTCCACGACTCCCTCATGCAATTGCGGCTCTAACTCCTACGTCACTACAGTGGCCCCGGTGGGCGTCATCGTGGTGGACCCATTAGACTGGCGCGATGTGGTGGGCAAAACCAAGGCCCTCCTGCTAGAAGTGCATCCGTCAACCCTCCTCCTTTTCAGGGCTGCCACATCCTCATCAGAAGAGGACTCCAGCGACAATGACAAGCCGCTCCGTTCGGGCGACTCCCTCGATGGCTCTCTGATGACCAGGGCCCCGACCTTCTTCTTTTGGGCGGCAACCACCACCTCGCTACTCGCGGGTTCCCACCTGACAACCATGAAGAGCTCGGAGGTCAAGTAGAACCCCTGAGTGGCAAACGTCTTGATCTACACCCGAATGTGGTTAATCAGATCTTTCTCGTACTTCATTCCTCCTCGCAACGCTTTTCGAGAAGAAATTGCTCATAGGACCCCACTCATGGGAAATCTCCCACTCTGAAAGGGCCACTAAGAAGAAAAAATGATTCTTCTAGTTTTTCACTGAATCGGAGTTTGTCCCTCGAAAACTGAAGCCTGATTGGACCGAGCCCACAATCGTGAAGGCGGACGAAGACGTACGTGAACACCAAGTAGCGCACGATATTAGGATAAACCGTGCTACAAAAATGCTGAGTGCCTAGAAGATCCCATACAAATCCGGCTCCATGGGGAAGCAAAATCCGCCCATTAGGTGGTGCTCATACACAATAATGAAGCCCTCAGGGGGCGCATTCGCTCTACCCCTCTCGCCAGGAAGGAGGTGAGCCCAATCGCTCGGAATATGGCAGTCAACCCTCAAAGTGGCAACAGTGCTCACTGAAAGGACTGACTTGGTGTCGCTCACTTCCTAACGAATGGTGGAATGATAGCTTTTCTTCTTCACTATGGATTCTCGAAGTAAACAAGCGCAAAGTGTGAATGACGTGGGGAAGTACCGTTTAAATAGGCAACGCAAAAGAGGGCCAAACGATGTCGCACGGGAAAACGCAAAGGTCACCTGGAATGATGGCCATGACACACATCCCATCAGTAGAGTGCGGCGTGTCTGTCCAGGGCAACCTATTATGACGCCTGACAAACTGCCCCTATCATTCACGCTGTATCGACCTACCAAATCCCAACTGTCACACTATGCGGTTAATGCGAAGATACCAGCCATCAGAAATGACAGCAGCAGCCCATCCGACATTCAAACCGAAAGGGCAAAACAAATTATCCGAACACAACAAATTACAACAAATAAATTGCTCTATCATAAATTTTATTAAAGAATTTCACTAATAAAGTTTATTCACAGGAAAAGCTGACCAGTGGTCGCGAAGTACAACCATCTACCCCCGCCACGCTCAGTAGGATTGGGAGTCAAAAACTCGGTTAACTCCGAGCATGTTCGGGCACCTGCATTCTGAGGGTCCAAGAGGCCCACATGAAAGCCAGGCATAGCCAGCGGAAATATCCTCCGGTTGAGCCGAATACCATTCTGGAACCTCCTTCCAGCATGGGAGCTAGCTCCTCCGACCAGATCCTCAATCTCAGCTCGGCCTCCAATTGTGCGTGGACGACGTACTCTTCCCTGAGTCACACCCGGCTCTGCTTGAGCTCCTCCTAAAGAGCAGCAATCCGGCACTGAGCTTGCGAATTGATGTCCGCCAGCTGCAACGCCCTCGCCTCCGCCTCTGACTAAGCTTGCTTGAAGTGAGCCGCTCGTGTCCGCTTCTTTTCGATTTTGGCAACGGCAACCTGTACCCGGGCCTCAATCTCCTCAACTACCCGGTGGACACGATGGAACAGTCGAATGGCTCCCTCATGTCCCCAACGCCACGAGGAATTGGACGCCTCTTCGAATTCAAAGCCCAGCAGCGCTCTCAAAGGCCTCATCGG
>JAOVVI020003974.1:0-18264 GCA_028571085.2 Nepenthes alata | reverse complement strand
AATTTTTACTACTTTTGATTTTGTAATCGAAATCGTTAAGGCCTTTATTTCTAACCAAGTTCATCTTTTGCATTTTTAAGTCATATAAGGTCACACCTACCTATCTATATTATATTTTGAAACACCATTTCTTAGAAACTTGGGCCATCTTATTGGGTCTGGTCACTCCCTTGTGGGTAACCCAACAAATTGGTTTGTCATCGTAGGATTTGTGGAGAATAAATCCGGAGAACTGATTCCGGTCAACGGGACGTTGAGCGGAGGAGAACAGTAGACGGTCAATGGAGATTGACCGGCGGATGGCCAACTATAGATTTCGATCAACAGGAGGTTGACCGTCTGAGGGCTGCAGGAGTACTGCTAGATGGCGGACGGGCAGCAAAAGATGATCAACGGGGAGGTTGACGGGATGAAAGCAGATGATGGTCAACGGAAGATTGACCGGATAAGGTTGGAGAGGAAATACGGAGAGCATTTCATAGTATAAAATACTGTAGCACTTTTTCGGAGAGCAGAAGCAGGTCAACTCCGTTGACGGGCTGATGGAGGCCAGCGGCCATGGATGCCCATTGGCAGGATTTGGCATGAATGGATTTCCTGTTTGGAATCCAGTTGGGTCCATGGGTACCAGCTTAGAAGATTTTCTGAGCGTACGTGATCTCAGACGGTTATGTAGAAGCCAGTTTTGGATAGGGCATATTCATATTATTGGAAAAGACAGATCCAATCCTTGTGTATGAAATATTACCCCTGATTTCTAGTATGAAGATCTCAATATATTAAAAGCAAGTATTGTGACTTGTTTGGCATGTGTGTGAGAAAGTCTTGTGAGGTGAAGAGAAAGAGAGAAGAAAACTATGAAGAGAGGAGAGTGAAATTTGTAAGCAATCGTGGTGTGTTTTGCTTGTGCTCTGTTCTTTATTTTTTGTTCTCTTCTGCCTGTGTAACCAGGCAAACTGCTCCCAAATCTCACATATAGTAGATACAGTTTGGTGGATAGATCGTCCCGTGATTTTTTTCTTAGTTGATAAGGGTTTTCCACGTAAAATTGCTGGTATTCGGTTGGTGTTTGATTTTCTTCTTCTTTCTCATTCCTTACTGTGTCATTCGAGCGGAAAAGTCAGACGCCCTCTTTCCCAACAATATATACCTTTTTCTTGTGAAAAGGAAGGCATCGCTCATTAACTGGCACTTTTTAATGATTATAAATGTACAGCTCAGCTGGATTGGTTTTTATCTAGCAACTTGAGGAAACCATCCGACGTTGTGATGGTGAACAAAAATTCAATCCCCCGTTGATTCTTCTGAATGCAGCAGACAATATGAAAGGACATGATCGTTCCGTGTTATGAGCGTCATCTGCTAGTGTTCGTTGCTAATACATCGTTTGCAGAAAAAAAAAAACAGAGAGTTCTATTTCGCTTCGGAGTTTGTACGCAAAGGAAACGCCTTCAGACTAAGAAATTTTGCTTGATTGTTTTGTTTCAGCATTCACCGGGCTCAGATGGACAGTTTGCTTTTCTTGGTAGCAGTTCGGGGTTGGCAGGTGGCAGCAGCTACAATTCTGGAATTTGAAACAAAAAACTTCTACCACTACTGGATGATGATAGATACTTCCAAAAGCTTTTTTTCCCTAAATTCTTTGATATGGCATTTTGAGCTCCGAGTTTATTTCACAATCTGAAATCAGAGGTTGGTGAAGTATCCGTATTCTGCTGTACTACAGTACCGTAGGGGACGCTGTGCTTGATCATTTTCATTATTATTTTTGAAAGAAGTTCTAACAAAGCCAATTTTGCAAACCGTGTTCAGTATGCCTCGAAAATGGATTTCGCTTAACGAGGACATGAGCAATCGCATTGGAAGCGCACTATGGTGATACACATTAAGTCTTGGATAATCTGACAACTATGATCCAGATAAAGTTCCAAACCAATAGTACGGTGGTCTAATGTACTTTGTTGAACCCTGCAGGTTGCTTTTTGAATTGCAAGGTCTCTTGTCCAAGACTACCAATGCTTTCGGCGTTACCAAGAAAGAATTTCGACTGCTTCATGTTCCCATCTTCTGGCAGTTTGCTGATCCTTCGACAAAGCAACTTCCAGTGTGTGCAATCCGCTACATTTTTTATTCCATCTTTGCGTTTGCTCCACTCCAGCACACATTGAGGGAGAGTGGTAGGATATCTTGTATTTATTGAAGTCTAACTTGATGTGTTATTTCTGTTTGGTATACATATGGAACTGTGTATATCACGTATGGCGGCTATATACACATATGGATGTAATATTGCCCTACAGTTGTCCGGGCTTCTGATATTTCTTATGTCTCATCCAACGGTAAAAAAAATAAAAAAGAGAAGAGAAGAAAAGCACTAATGCTTTTCATAATAGAAATAAGCTAGGACAAAATGAACACTTTCTGCCTTTTCATCGAAAGGGGGCTACTTAATACGCCACAACTAAAAATAGATCATAGAGCAAGTTGTTAGTAAATTAAGATTTTATAATGATAATATTACAACAATCTTATCACAGTACTTGGTATAAGATTATGATTTTAGAGAAATGATATGGCATTTTTTGCCCGTTTGGAGCATCTGCCGCTCTCTTGCCTTCTACCGGTATGGTGCAGGTCGCCAAATGCCGGTATGCTTTGGAAAAAAAACAAATGCCAGTATAGCAATTTTTGCCGGTTTGGAGCATCTGCCGCTCTCTTGCCTTCTACCGGAATGATGCAGGTTGCCAAATGCCGGTATGATTTGGAAAAAAAATCATTTGCCCGTTATGGTGTTTTGTGCCTGTTTGGTGCGTTTGCCCAGTATGGTACAAATGCCCGGTATGGTATTGATGCAAAATATTGCTATGCCTAAAAACAAAATCATTTGCCCGATATGGTGCGAATTCCCGATATGGTGTTTTGTGCTAGTTTGAGGCGATTGCCCGGTATAGTGCAAATGCCCAGGTGAAAAATGACGGTTTGGTGTTTTGCCGGTTTAGAGATTTTTCTGCAATATTGCTTTTTGCCAATAGGGTATATCTTGCCGGTTTGGCGCGGAGTGCCAGTATGAGAAAAAAAAAGCAATTTGCCCGTATGGTGTATTTGCCAGTATGAGTTTAATGCCGATTTGGTGTAATTTGCCCGGTATGGGGTATTTTGCCGGTTCGGTGCTTTTGCCACAATGTTATATTTGCCAGAATTTACTTACCAAAAAAAAAAAATTATATTTGCCAGAATGTTGCAACTTGCCGATATGGTGCATATTGCCGGTTTGCTAAAAAAAAAAGAAAAAGGAAGAAAGCCGGTGATCCTTTTAGCTATGTTCCTTTATAATGGGGCCTGTTGGTCGTGGGCTCTTAGGTGACCGTGGGTAGTGATCCTCTGTGTCGATTTGCTTCTGATGTGGTAACATTGTCGTTCGAGATCTTCGCTTGGCTGTGGTAGCAAAGATGTCTGAAAGAGGTTCATTTGTCACCGGAGGTGCTTAAAGACAGCGGGTTGTCTACCGGTGCTCGTCATACCTGCGCTTGGCTGGGGAATCAATCTATTTAGTCTGTTGTACTTCACAAAGATACTGTTATTGGGTCTTTATTTTTACCGATTTGATTCGCAAGCTCGAGGAATACTTTAGCTTCTATGTTCTTCATCTAAGTTGACAAAATATTAAAATTTTATTTTATTTTAATGCAACTTTACTTACTTACCAAAAATATATATAAAAATAAAAATAAAAATATTTAGCCTATAAAAAAGCTCTTTTTTTTATCATAATTAATTCATCAAATATCAGACCTTTTGGTCATCATCTGACCCACCATGTAAGTTTGATTATATTGTCGATGGGTAATGTTTTTTGCAATCCACTCAGAGCAAAAAGTCCCAGTCCCTCGCTATCTTCTGGTAGTCCGTGTCCTCAAGTTAGATCCTGCTGTAGTTTCATTGGTGAATTTAATATGAGGTTTCATTTTCTTTCCGTTAAGATGATGCTGAATTTTCGCTGCAACAGGAATCGGCCCCTGTGAAGCAAATTTATGAATATTTTTGAAATGACAACAATACAAGGGAGGGTCATAACGAATAAAGATGTTGTATAGATAATAGAACAAATTTGGTCATTCTAACTTACCACAGTTTTTAATTGGGATCAGGGACCTAAGGACATGATATATGCCATTTAATCTGAATTGGATGTTATCAAATTAAAGGCTATATAAAAGGCACTAGGTTGTAACTACGACTAGCTCAGTTAAATTGACACAACTTCGAAGTATGGCAAAGGAGCCAGAAGCCACCACCTTGTTATATAGATGTGCGGTAAAAACTGAACTGTTTTGAGGACCACCACGTAAAGCAGGAAAAGCGTGCATCAATCCACCATTATCAACCCCCCAACGCATGCGCACACAACAACAGGGTAACTCTACAGTTCTTTCTCTAAACAAATGCATGGTTAATCAGAATGAGCTGCAAGTATTCCGGACCATACATTAACATGGGGACTTAATCATGACGGGTTCAGTTACAGTTTGGAGGATCATTTGTTTGATTCTGGCTGCCGGCTTTGTGCAAACCTTGAAAACCTCTCCAGACCTCGTGTAAGCAAACCTTCAAGAAAAGGTTGCAACGCCTGCAAATTGTTTGTGAGGCTCAAATATTATGCAATCATACACAAGTTTTTGGATAGAAAATGGCAAAAGGTACGCTTGCATGAGATGGCAAAAGCCTAGCCTCCAATAGCACCCTCTCCCCTGACGCAGGGTGTCAATTAAACAGCAAACATTACCTTGCACTAGTTTATTACTATATCCAGAACAAATTCTGCAGTTTCTATCAAATAATAATAATAATAACAATAAAATCTGTCAACGCATGTTCTTAACTATACTAACCGATGCTACTGGCACTAAAATTTGCGGAATTTCATAGGATACCGTCAGCTGAAACAAAGAACAGGATAATTTGTCAGGATAACAGATTGGCATTTAATCAAGTTAGAAAGCAAAGAAGAAAGGTACAGGTCTCAGTTACTCTGTTATCATTCCCCTCATTACATCTCAAAACGCTGGAGAACATACACGTTAGAAAAACACAAATTAATGCAATATTTTTTTAATACCACGCATCTTCTCCCTTCACATCATTTACTTTCAGCTACGAAGAAGAATTAACTTTACAATAAATATGAGAAGTTATCCAGACGATTGCTACCGTGGAGCATAAATTCAATCAAACCATATTTGCCAATATTACGATGAAGGAACTTATGAACCAGATATACCAGAGAGAAACCCTCACTTCAATAATGCAAGATGAAGGACCATTTGGATAAAATCGAACAGCTCCTCTGCCATGTAAGAAGTATATTCATCAATACTATATCACAGCAATAAAAAAGAACCTTAGTTCTAAGTGAAAATATCATTATAACAACACTCAACCCACCATTTTGGTCCCCAGAGTGTGAAAGTTCATGAAATATCAAATAGAACAAAGAATGCAGAAAATCAAGAGAATTGAACTACATTACTTAATTGCACATTGAGCTATAATGGGAGCTACCAGTTTATCACTTGCGCCCTGAACATTCCAGCAAATTTATGCAGTTTTCTTTTACCTGTTTGGAAGGCCTTCCAAAGATATCCAATGTATTTTCTGATTCGGGATGGGCTGCATTCATGTCAGGGGCAACAGAAGGTGAATCTTAACATTACAGAAGAATGATAGAAGAGAACTATTCAGGAAAAAGCAAACAGATACCTGAAGATTTCGAGCAAGCCAAGAGAACTCAATGTTACGACCAAAAGCTTCATATTTAAGTGACCATCGTGATAGGTCAGGCTGATCTTCTAAGGTCTGATGGAACATCGAACGCTTAAGCATTCAAAATTGACAGTCTAAAGTGCAAGAAGCAAGTTTCAAAAGAAGCAGAAGGTATTGTGTTGCCCCAGAAGCACAATATCTTAAAACATGTAAATTTCTTTCCACCAGACCATGCCAAATAAACTTGTAGCCATATCTTGCACATACTTTTCCATTCAAACGAAATCTGCCATTTTCACATGCAAATGGAACTTCTGCACGACAATTATGAATTCTAAAGAAGTATAAATTAGTCTCAAGTATGCAATGAAGAAATATGAAAGCCATATGTACAAATTGCAAATACAAGATCACTACCCACCAATTCACTTTCTCTATTTTGCCTGTTTGGTAGTGGTAATCATCTGGCTAACCATTTGGGATGCAAATTGAATGTTTTCAAAAATGTTACTTCTCCATGTTCCCAGTTTAAGTCAAGTCAAAATCATATTAGTGAAACTAAAAGGCTAGTATGAAAATTGCGGGGATTAAGGGTTCTAGAAGACAAGCTCCTATTTCAAGTATTTTTGTAGGGAGTATGTTATCTGGAGGACAAATTCCTAAATTTTTCTATGCATACTTGAGTTTGACAGAACTAGTGTTTGAACAAGTGTTTTTGGCACCCTTTAGGAGAGAGTAAATACTGTGTATGGCTAATGATCCTTTAGATGTTTAAAATGTAAAAACACCAAATGTCCTTTGTATGTCAATGCAATCTGTATTTATAGAGGCTTATGGCCTTATACTTGGGTGGTTTAGTAACATCCCTCTCAGGTTAATAACTGTGGAGAAAGGTTACTGGTAAACTTTTGCCCTTACTTTGAGCAACTAAGCAATTTTATCGTGCATTAATCTAGTTGTCATAACTTTTCTCAATAAGTGCATGTGTTATAAAACTTTTATAATAAATGAGCTTACTATTCATTCTTCATTAAACACACTTCCGCTGCAGCATCTAAGTAGATACTTTTATTTCTCTCAAACTATAGAAATACTGTAGATAATTAATCAAATCATTTATTTTTCTTACAATCTCACCAATGATTATTTCTACACAAGTTTTTATAAGAGGTCTACAACCATCATATAACATAGGGGGTTTTTTAATACTGATTACCCAGTTATAGAAGCGACCCCCACAGGCTTTTGCTTTTGCATCTCTCTAAAATTGTTGTCATGGTAAAAATCGGTTTCCTGAATTTTAAAATCCAACCATCACCGAGAAAATCATTGGGTAATAGGGCCTTTTAGGATCATAAACCACATGCATAACTCCTCAAACGACTGACATTCATCGTGGCCGACATGGCACATTAACTGGTGTTAACCTCTTTGACATTGGCCAATGGCTCTGGCCATTCCATCGTTTTGGTTCAAACTATCAGAGCATGTATGGCAGCATCACTAGCATGATTCCCTTGTTTAGTGCATGCCATTCTAACAAGATAGTTTGACACCTCAACAACTCAGCAATCAGCTTGGTGGCTTTATAGTTTGTGAGCTTGACAATATAGCCACTCAGCTACTTGAAAACTCAGAAGCTTGACAACTTTGCAACTAGGCAACTCAGCAGCTTGGTAATATAGCCACTCAAATACCCACAGATCCAGAATCTCCTAGCATTTGGTTCTGGATCTGTACTGTTTGTTACTTAATCCATCAAGAAAGGTAGAGAATTTACTTCATGCATAACTACATTATAAGCCTATTATTATAATGGAAACCAAGAATCCACTTGCTCACACAGCATAGCGTTGAGAACATCACAAAAATTTAAAAACAAAAACTAAGAAGTATTAGTTGGGAAGACACTTAATCATACTCATTCCAAGTCACAAAGTTGACGCACCAAACGTTTTACCCTTGGTGGAAGAGGTTCAAGAATGGGTAGCTCACAGGTTAAAGCATGTACGTTCAAGTCCATATCTTATGCTTCTATTTGGTTAATAAATGAAGAAATCATTATCCAGTAGGACCAATAATGATAAATCTCTGATGTGACATTGTCTTTCTTACGGTTCAAAATTTTCACCTAAGAGACAACAGCACATGTATTAATATGATCTCCTACATCGCTGGGGTATGGTAGCATTCACTTAATTTAATTAAGCAAAAAGGGTGAAATGCCCTCACAAGTTCATTTCATTCTCAACCCAGGTAGTGGATTTGACTTGTGCATTTGAGACTCTGAATCTTGCAGGGAAAAGCCAAACTAAGATATATACTGAATGCAAAATCTTCCAAAACATATAGTTCATGACAGCCAAAAAATGAGGATAGTTTGTGGCATATCCCGAGTTATATCAGAATACAAGAAGAATGGAGAGCAAATTCATATCTATTTCTGCATAAAGAGATCCCAACACCAGGCAAGTTTAAAGAATGAGAAACACTATTCGTTGTATATCAATAGAGCCAAGGATGGTAATTGCACAACGTTTGACAAAATGTAAACATTTCCTAGAGAATCTTTGTACAAGAGAACTGCTATAAATGGGGGTGTAAGCACACCTTCACAGATGAAATAAAAGGCATCCAATGAGGCATGGCTTCACGATCTGAGTAACATTTATAGGCAACTGATGTAGGCACATTGACTTCCATTTTAACCCTGTATTAATTCACAGATGTTATTATTTAGGAATAGCCATAAGACATCATGGGTTAGCACCAGAAAAGTAGTCATCACCACCAAGAAAGCAGACTTGTACCATCATCTTTAGTCAGAAGCATGAAAAACATCAGAGTTGGTTACTTGGTGCAACTAGGTCCAAGTATTGGGCTAATTAAATACCATCCAAGCTTTAAGAATATAGACTGAAAAGTTGGATGGTAACGAGAATGAAGGAAAGGGAATCCCACGCCTATTGATGTCCTAAAAGGCATTGGATTGATTTATCTGTCTATGGAAGGGGATTAAATTAAGAAATCCAAATTCCCAAATAGAGTTGATGTGGACTAATCAAAGATTTATGCATAGAGATTCGATTTTTTTTTTATTCCATATTTTTTCCATATCTGGAGTGTCAAAATATTTGAATATATTCTTATAATATACTTTAGAATATGATAAAAAATATTTCTTTGTAATGGAATTTTAGCATTCCTAATATATGTAAATAATTTTATATATACATATTAATAGAATTAACTCTAAAATGGAATTTTCTTATCTCTTCTCATTTTATATTTTCATGGTGTTAGAATATTTGAATATACTCTTAGAATATACTTTAAAATTATAAAATCAAGTTAGGGCTTTACTCATGGGATACATGACACCTCAAAAACTAGGGTCACCGATGGCAGCAGAGGCAAAACAATTTCTCTTTGATATCATATAGAAATATAAAATAAGAAGAGATGACAAAACGTTGTATAGGGTTAGTTCTCTTCACACACACACACATATGGTTATTTACGTATATCAAAAATATTAAACTACACTTACAAAGGAAAAATTATAACAACTTTTTAAGGGATGATATGGATTCTCTCTTTTATCAAGTGGACGTTCTTAAAGTTGATAGCTAGTTCAAGTGCCATTAACCAGCAACGATCTAACAGGTTTTGTTGAAGAGGAAGCTACTTTAATCCTGATATTTGGGGAAGGAAGCTATGTCTATGGAGTGGACAGATAAGAAGCATTGTTTGTATCTCAAGTCTATGGAAGCTTCATTTGTAGACCAATTACATAATTTGATTGATTAACTAGGTTAGTGTGAACTAAAAGGAACATTCAGCTGTGAGATATCTGTGCAAATGAACTCTGGTATGCCTGGCCAGTTTAAAGTTCATCAACATGGTTCCTGGAAAAGGTCAATTTATAGAGAGCTGGACCTCCACCTGGAGAAGCTGATGGGCATCATATGCTTCTGGGAAATCCATGGGTCAGGCATTTCAGAGCTGGATGCAGACAAGATGTACCATTTGCTACAAACACAGAAATTATTGCCTCTGGAAGCTGGTTGATGAGCTGTGGAGGAAAGAAGGATTTCACACGTGGGTGCAAAAACATCTCAGAGCAATTTGCGGTGTGTTTGAATCAAGAAGATCCAGAAAGTAGCAAATTGCAATGAAGAAGTATTTTGTCAGACTTTGATGATCAAGATGATTGAGAAATGTCAAATGACATCCATTGGACGAAAAGGTTGAGGCTTGTTGAGTCCGCTACTCCAAGCAATGACCAAGTAGTTCCACTTGGCAATTCCCTCTTCAGCATTCGATAAAGGAAGATTATTCTGCATTTGATAAAGGAACTGTCCGTAATGGTGACTTATGGAAAGCCAAGCGGTCATAAAAAGCTATTGATTTCAGATATGGAAAATGCATTCTTTCTTGGTCTTGCAGATGAAAGTAGTAGTGGCGGTAAAAAGTCTTACAGAAAGCTCTGGGAGTTGTGGTTTTCCGTTGGAGCATTTGAATATTTCCAGTTTATTCTTGCCAAAGCTGCATCTAATGTGAGGAATCCTGTTTTGAAGGAAAATCTGAAGCTATTATTCCTGAATCAGTCAGACACAGTGAACCTACTGGCGTTGCAAATCTGGAATTATTCCTTCATTGTCAATTCAGACCAAAGATTTCAAAAATTTACAATATTTTCTTGGTATTGAAGTTACTAAATGCTGTCATGGTATATTTCTTTCATAAAGGAAGCACACAGTGAAAATACTTTGAGAGACTGATATATTAAATTCAAAACCTTGTGACATTCCCATAAATCTAAAAATTTTTATCACCGGATGATGGGAGGTTTTAGCTGAACCAAAAAGGTAACAATGACTAGTAATAAGCTCAGCTATATTGCCATGACTCCTTTAGATAATGTCTTCTCAACTAGTATTGTAAGCTAGTTTTTTGTCTTCTCCTTTTTTTTCTCATTAAGGAGTAAAGCTTATTATGAAATATCTTAAAAGTGAACTGGAATAAGGCTTATTGTATAGTGATCATGGCAATACTCGAGTCAACAGTTTTTCTCTAATGTTAACTCAGCTTGAACGTCGTATGATTAAAAATCTACAACTTGCTACCGTGTGTTTGTTGGAGGCAACATTATATCATGGAAGGGTAAGAAACATACGTTGTAGCCAGGTCAAGAGCGGAATCAGTAGGCAACCAGAAGTGGGGATTTGATAAGCAGAAGAAATCGACGGAGAATTCAAAATAAGGAAACGCAAAACAAGAAAGAACTGGTCAATTCATCTAACTCCAAAGTAAGCAGTGCGGTAAAATTGCATTCTAAACATCCAATCTGATTACATTTCAATTCATAAAAGCCTTTATACTTACTAATGTACAGATTACCTTGGATCTTAACTACATGATTAACAGCTAACTAATACATCCGTCAAGTAAATTTGGCGCCTAACTATGAAGCTGTTACAACATTTGCCGAAGCTGTTACAACAATGGTGTCTAACTGACTAACAGTAACCTTGGCCTCTACTTCTGAATTCCTTCAGGATGGTTACTGCCACTGCGTCTAAATTCATCTGATCTGAACTACTTCTGTTAGATCAATATGTTGATCTCTTATTAGCTGATTTGGAAATTTGCTTCCTTTGATTAGTATGTTTGCTTGCATTGCTTCCTCTCCCCCACTTAGGTGTTAATCTTCTTGTGCAGCTTGGTATCTAAATATTTGACCACTTGTTATGTAACAAATACCCTCCCCTTAACCACATTCTAGGCCTCATGAATGGAAAGAGTGAACAATTTTGGGATAAAAGAAGAGTCTTCCCACTCAGCCTCTGATAAATGTTGGTCCACCAAATAAGCCATCATGTAACTAGAGAGGAACATCTACGCACAATTCTAGTGGACAGGATTAGTAAAGGTTCCATCAAAAAGGAATTCTGATCAGTATGCATGGGCAGAGTTTGCTTGGGTTGATTATGATTTCCAATGTACTTTCTGAGCCTATGGAAAACAGGATGAATCTTGCATCATAGGGGCAATGTAAGTCTATAAGTCACTTGTCCGATCTTGGCTTCAATTGGAAAGGACCCATGGTACTTGGAAGTCAACGTTAATGATTTTTTGTGAGCTAGACAGTTCTGTCTATAAAACTGCAATTTTAGGTAAACAGAATCACCCACCTAAAAGCTTCTGTCAGATCTGTGTTTATCAGCAAGGGTCTTTATATGATTTCATGATATCACTAGTTGTTCACTGAGGAATTGGTTTGAAAATTGCCTATTTTGAAGATATATTTGGGAAAAAGCAATGGGAGTGCCAATAGGGTGGTCCATAGGTGAGTGAGTTGGTAGATATCCATAAAGTACTTGAAAAGGGGACATTTTAAGAGCAGTATGAAAGCTGATATTCTACCACCATTCTACCAATGATAAGCAATGAAACCATTTGGTTGATTTTTGACTTCTAATGCATCTCAAGTAACCTTCTAATGTTTGGTCAACCCTTTCAGATTAACCATCAGTTTGAGGGTGGTATGCTGCAAACAAATGAATTTTGGTTCCTAGTGCCTTGAAAAGTTTTCCAAAAGTTACTTGTGAAAATTCTCTCTATCTAAGATAATAGTTAAGGGAAGGTCGTGCAATTTGACAATAATGTCTAGGAATAGATGAGTAACTGTTAAGGAGGTGAAAGGATGTTTTAGAGTGAGAAAGTGGTCATACTTCATGAATTTATCTGCAACCATGATAGTATCTTTACCTTTTGAGGTTAAGAGACACTCAATGAAGTCCATGATAACCACAGCCCAAGCTTAAGAAGGTATAGATAAAGGTTGAAGTAGGCCAGGCGTGGTTTCCAGTCAGAATTGTTTTGCTGGAAGATGTCACAAGCACTAATGAATTAGACCACTTCTTGATGTAGACCTTGCCAATAAAATAGTCACTGAACCCTTTTGTAAGTTGCCACAATTACCATGAAGAGCTGAGATGAGTTTTGTTCTCAATTTAGTTGTAGATCCAATGTAAAGCCTGTTATGGTACTTGAGAAGCCTTGCTTTGTATTGGAATAGATGTCTGCAGTGGGCATCAGAAGTTTGTACGGATGAAACTTAAGGATCTTGCTAATAGCTATCCTCTACTTCCTATAACCATTGTAGAATAACACCTGAAGAGTCAAAGCTTTCTGCTGACTCAAACTGTCTGGACAGGGCATCTGCCACTACATTGTGCACTCCTTTTAGTATTGGATAGAGTACTGCAATCCTGATACGTTAGTGAGAGACTTTTATCTTACAGAACTCAAGTAAATTTCTGCTCCAAGAGATGTTCGAGGCTTACTTGATCTGTTTTGGTAATGAATGTTTGATGCTGTAGAAAATGTCTCCACATGGTTATTGCAAATAATATAGCAAGCCATTCTCTTTCACAGGCAGGTGGTACTTGATTCATTAGATTAAAAGGTTTGCTAATAAAAGCAATAGGTCTGCCATGCTGCCGAAATGCAGCTCCCATGACTAAAACAGAAGCATCAGTTTCAATAAAAAGAAGGTGGATGTGAAATCTAGAAGGGCCAATACAGGGGCCTTAGTCCATGCCAATTTGAGAGAATTGAAGACAGTGTCTGCAGCTTCTGTCCAAAGAAACTTGTCTTGAATGATAATGGATGTCAAAGGTTGAGAAGGAAGACCATGACCTTTGATAATTTTCCTATAATAACCTGTGAGACCCAAGAATCTCACGACAGATTAGGTTGTTTTTTGTTTTGGCTGATTGGTCACAGCTGCTACTTTGTTTGCATCAGCTGCTACACCCAAACCTGAAATGATATGTACTGGATCTGTTGCCCAAATCAGCATTTAGACATTTTGGCATAGAGCTGATATCCTCTCAGTACTGTAAGAACTCCATTCAAGTGTGCCGAATGTAATTCTGAAGTAGAGCTACAAATCAAAATACCACTAAAGAAAACCAAGACAAACTTTCTAATTTGGTTTTGAAAAATGCTGTTTATGAGTGATTAAAGAGTTACTAGTACATTAGTTAAGCCAAATGGTATAACCACAAATTCATTATGGCCTTAGAGTGTTTTGCAAATTGTCTTGTGAATGCCTTGTGAAAAATTAGTTTCACGTAGAAAATCTGTTTCTTATAGATATGATATTCAACTTACCGGAAAAATTATACCAAATCCTCATGCGCTTGTGAAGTTAAATATGCACCGTTGATATTCGGCCAGCGGGCTCCCTAGGTTCAAGTCGCCATAGTTATGGTATTGAAAAAACAAGGTTATGTGAGAAAGCATAAAGCTTAGGAATCGAAAATATTCCAGGAATATTATAATGTACTAAGTGATTTGAGGATTTAAGATATCAACGGTTATTCTAGGTCGAGAAAATTCATAGCATATCTTTGGGGACCAAGGGTAGAACAGGTAGTCCAAGTCAAGGATAGACGACTAAGTTAGAGAATCAGGATAGGCAAGATTCTAAGCCTCCTTGGTTTGTAAGGTGTCTAAGCTACTGAATGCAAACTACGAAAATTCTTTCAGAACCAATTACAATAGCCATGCAGAGATGCCCAAGGTTTTGAGGACATTACAACTGGCAGCTCAACTTATAAATCATGTTGTCTGCACCCTAAAGCACAAGACTCAGGTGGTGAATGCACCAGCCTCTACCATTCAAACACCCGAGAGATGAGGACAACTGGGAGAAAGTACGTCAGACTCCAGGATCAAACCATCATCATTCTAACCAAATAAGCAACAAAAGATCCTGCAGCAGGCGATGTTATTTCAAATGTAAAAAGACCAGCCATACAATTATGAATTGCAGAATATTGACACCAACTAGTGCTTCAGCTACACCATTGAAGGACAATACAAAGCTCAGTCTGACCAGCAGCAACCACAAGTTCCAAAAGGGGTTTTCATCAGTATCGAGCCTGAGGTGCAGACTTCACCATCTAACATCAAAGATATCATGCTCACCTCATTCCATAGAAATATCATTCTAAAATTGCAATTCAACAGCTTTCCATATATTTCCTGCTTTATGCTCCACTCAGAGGCTATTCTCAGGCCTTTGGAGTTCACCCAACATCCTGTCAATATGAATCACCATCCCCCGGTTATGAAGAGAAGAAAGCCAAAGTGCATGACCGTGGATGCTGATGTCACATACCAAAAATCTATTGCAATCTGGTAAAAAAGAGTCATGGTCTTTATGGTTAGAAGGGCTAAAGGAGTCAATGATTGAGGATGTCCCTATCAATTCAAAAGTTTCCAAATGTCTTACCAAGAATAGCATAAAATAGAAAATCGACTTCTTTATCAAGCAGGCTCTAGGTATAGCATCACTTTCCAAGGCCCCATTAGACGGCACCAGTAACGCTTAAGAAGTTGAAGTCACAACTGTAGGAGTGATTAGTTTGTACTTCATCAACGCTAACATATCGATGTAGAAGAATTCAAGAACTACTCCCGATGCAGAGGAACAACTTTGTGCAACTGTACATCAACTTATTGAGAATCAAGTGGTGCGGCAATCAATAATAAGCATCCACTACTGAGGACTTAAAGGCATTTGTAGGATTGATTAGTTTAGACTTCATTGAGCCTAAAATATCATCACAAAAGAATTCAAGGACTATTCCCAAATTAGAGGAATGACTCTGTGTGACTCTACATAAACCAAATGAGAATCGAGTGGTGCGACAATCAAGAATGAGCATCCACTACCGAGGACTTGAAGGCAACTGTAGGAACTCTAGTGTGTTTGAAGACCAAAGTGCTATCAAATTACCACCAATCTTAAATCATAAACTGAAACACTCCATGGCAACAGTTTTGACAAAGAACGAACTCTACACAGCAAAGACATTCATATGTACGGTGAGTTAACCATTCAAAACGTGTGTAGACTGATGTATTGTTATTAACATCATTAATATTTGGGTTCACTCGGGGAGTTCCTCATAGTTAGAGGAGAAATTGAGGTTCGATTTGGGGAGTGTATTTGTCTGATAAAATCAAGGTTCAAGTTTAGGATTGAGGAGATGTAATTCCTAGACCATTCTATTTGGGGATCCAATGTACTAACGAACTCATTTGGGACTCAAGTAGTTAATGATTAGGATAGACCCCTATGTAGATGAAGAATTGGAGTTTCTTTGGTCATGTCAATTATTTTAGGTCAAAAGAGCTTGTAGAGCTATATCTAAAGGACTATTAAGATTGCAATGTAGCATTCCGGAGGACTGAAGGCACATAAACTAGGACTATGAATACCTTGGAGTTTGATCACATTATTAGTTTAGAGGAAGAATCCATTCTTGAGGATTTTATTTATAAAGAGTTAAAACTACTATAATGAAAGTTAAGTAGTTTAATGTCATGTCTGTGCCACCTTAAGTATCTCATCTGCTATTATGAGATTTGTAGTTTTGTGGCCTGAAAGGTTACTAGGTATAAGCTAGGTGTTGTGGAAAGTGAGTCCATAGCAGCAAGGATCGAACGGCCACTTGATGATACGTGTTGATTAATGTGAGAGAAAGTAGAGGATTGTCAATTGCAACTTTACCAAGGGCCTGTCAGACGATGGTGTCATTTCTTCAAGTACATCCCACATTCACTAACTGAATCAAGAAGACTTGATGGGAGGACTTTCTACTTATGTCGATCATTGGGGACTTAGCAAATGAGTCTCAAGTAGGGCTCTGCCTTGGCAATGATGGTATCGTAAGTATCACGATCAATTGTGTGTACCGGATATCAAGGAGTTCTAAAAGAAGATTCTCAAGAAAGCTCATCAATCCCAATACACAATTCACCCAAGGAGCACGAAGATGTTATTTGAAGGTATTCTGGTGGACCAAACTCAAGAAATGTGTTGCTGACTTCATTTCAAAATTCCTCATTTGTCGGTAGGATAAAGCGAAGCATCAACTATTCAATCCTTTTCCTTCTTGTTGCTAAATATTTTGTTCGTCGCATCTTCTACGTGTTTTCCAAGCCTCTATTAAGTTATAAACAGAGTTTCAAAAAGTCAAATCATAATTTCATCATACATAATTGAGTTGCGAAAAAATGTTATTTTAATGAACATGTTACAGTTAATTACTCCTATTTTTTTATAAAGGTGAAGAAACTATTTGTATTTTCTCTCCCATTTGCTATGGCAACGAATAATTAAATTATCACTATATTTATTCCTTTTTTCTACTTCTTCCATTAAAAGAAATTATCAAACCAAAAATGATTTGCCAATTTTATTCCATAGTGAATCAAAGTGAATTTCATTTTTTAATTGAACGAGTTACATGGCATCTATAGAATAAGATTTAGAGATATCTCTCAAATTGTGGATCGTTTACCAACTAGTTCTATATTGATGTATCCCCTATTTTTGTTTCAACAATGTGATGCCAACGAGTTACATGCCAATTTTGTTTCATTTCTAGTCTCCGAGTATTTTCTAGTTTATTTAACATTGTATTGAAATAAGGATAAGGAAAAAAAGAAATGAGAAAGAGGAAATTCTGACCAACTAGGAAGCTAAAGCCCATGCCCATCTAGAGTTGGAAATTAGAGCAAATCATGGTAGACTTCGTGTCCAGACTTCTAATGACTACACATGGTTATGACATGGTTTGGGTGATCATAGACAGATTGACGAAATCAGCTCACCTCTTGGCTATCAAAGTCAACTTTTCATTAAACTGTCTTGCTAGGCTATACATCAACAAGATTGTAAGACTGCATAGGATACAAGTCACTATTGTGCCTGATAGAGGCCCACGGTTCATGTCATGATTCTAGCAAAGCGTACATCACAAGCTTAGGACACAACTCAAATTCAACACGGCCATCCATCCTTAAACAGACAACCAATCTGAGTGAACTATTCAGATGCCGGAGGACAAGTTATGACTTTCCATGCTAGACCTTGGAGAACTAGAACAGACATGTTACACTGGAGGACATGTTACCATTAGCTAAATTTACGTACAATAACAACAATCAGGCAAGTATTGAGACCCAACTTAATGCAGATCTACGGGAGAAAGTGCAGATCACCAATTAGTTAGGAGAATGTTGGAGATCAAAGAATCTTGAGACCCGACTTAGTGTAGAAGACAGGGGATAAAATAGGTGATGCGGACATTACATCAAATATTCCAAGAGATTTTAGAATATATTATGATTTTATTGGCTTTTATTTGTTTTACTTATTTGATAATATTCTAGTTTGATTTTATTGTAATTTCTTCTAACTTGATTTTATTTTATTGTGAATTCTGATTTTTAACAACAGATAATTTGTTACCAAATTAACTTAGGCCTAATATTTCTTTTTATAAAGACCCTATATTCTAATTTTTGGATTATTTATGAATGAATGAATATTTTACAAAATCGAATGCAATTGGCTATTCGTGACTTCCCCCCCCCTCTCCCCCTTAGTTTGACCTATTTCTTGTCTCTACCTCT
>JAOVVI020003973.1:0-18265 GCA_028571085.2 Nepenthes alata | reverse complement strand
TTCAACTGTAAAGTCATAAAAATTTTATGATATTCATACGTAAATTTTCAAGCTAACAATTCAATTTTTTTCTAACAACACACAATTAAAAACATACTCAAATTATACAAATTTTTATAAATATATGATCAGTAGGACCTCACTGATAAATAAGCGAATAATTAAAACTTAGATTGTATATATTTTTACACAACTAAATACTTTACACTATTATTTAAAACTCATAAGTGGGCCATTATACATATAATCTTATAGACGGGGTATAATGCTATTTTTAGCTCATGAATAATAGGTTCAAATTTCAACTAACGCATAAAATACTAAAACATGTTATAATATATCATTACTAATTTTCTACAATAGTTCATATATAAACAAATAGAAAACTCTACACAAATACAAATAATATTATATATTTTTTCATATTAAAAAAATTATCTTTATCTTTTCACAATTGTGGATCTTCTTTATAATTCTCTAAATATTATGAAATTATAAACATGTAAGGTCTGTATATTACAATGAATACAAAATTTTTTTATGATTTTTAAAAATTTTATCACTTTATTTCAGTTAAGAGTCATGTGGAGCAATTTAAGGTAAATTTTAGGGTATGTGAAATATATACTCAAGATTTAGAACATGTTGAGACTTTATATGCGAAAATTAAGCATATAAAAACATTCAAATTCAATTTTAGAATATGCATGAGTAATAATGTAGAAAACTAACTTAACAACCCAATGTATGTGAAATATAAATACTTTACATTTAAAATAATAAATATCTATAGAAATCAAAAAAAATAATAAGAGAAATAGGAATTTGGGATTCATTTATCTTATTATCAAATTCATCAAAATTTCTCTTAGATTCATTTGAAATATCTTCCTCTAACTTTTTCTCTCTCCTTTTTTGTCTTTCTCTATCTTCTTTCCAAAATATGACAAAAAATAATTAAAAATAAAATATTGGCACACATACCCCTATCAGATGTATATTAGGCACCGAGACAAAATTGTATGGTGTACGAGCGTACATCAAGCGCTAACAATCTGTCAAAATTACACATAAATGTCTATTAAACGCGTATCAGACGTGAGCAATTTGTTAAGATACGCTCGAGTGCTAATTAGGCGTCTTTTAGACATGTCATTTCTATCCAAAACATGCATATGTACAAGTTAGGCGCTGATTGAGTGTCATTTAACCTGATATGACCTATTAAAAAATTAATTTTATCTCAAATTTTTATTTGATATCAAGAATTTCATTATCTTAATTTAATTAATTATAAAAAAATTATAAATTAGAAATTTATACTTTACACATGCCTTAAAATTATGTACAAATATTTTTATATATCTTCAAGTTTCATATATATGTTCCCATATTCCCTTAATTTTTGCATAGATGTTACAATATGTTGATAATGTCTACCTTTTTATTTTTGTATGTTTTTATTATGTATGAAAATGATGAATTTATACAAACTATGTAGATTTTCTACAATTTCTACGTAACATTTTCTACATATCTTCAACTTTTACTTTATTATTTTTGTATGATTAGAATTTTAATGTATGTTATATATTTGAACAAATAAAAAAATTACATATAAATCTTGATGAAGAAAATATATTTTTTGGTATGAAAAAAATTAAGAAATGTTTATAATTGACTAAAATTTTTAATTTAATTAAATATGGGCCATTATATAAAATTAATAGAATATATTTAAATAAGTTATAATATATTATTAGTAAATCGAATATTAAATCTACCATTTGTGGGTCTCGCCACTCTATATGGTTATATGTAGAGGGTCTACCTACATGTCTTAAATAGTAATATATGATAATTTACTATGTGAAAGTAATCAAAGCTCAAGTTTTGATATTCATCATTTATTGATGAGGTCAGTACCGATTTTTAGTTATTTTCATATGTAAGTATGATTTTAATATATTTATGTATTATATATTTTTAGCAAAATTTATGATATTATATATGTTGCGTCCCGGGTCCTGGTTGTCGTACGGATTAGGGAGCCTTCGGATTTCTCATTGTCAGGAGGCTGTCGCAAGCGGGTCCAGTCTTTGTATTTGTTAACCTGAGACCTGCACAATACAACTAACAAACAGGAGATCGGAGGTCCAGCGGGAGTTCCTCCATCGAAAATACTAGGACGCTCAAATCAGTAACTTTCTGCGATAAACGGAAAGGGGCGTATGCTTAGAGGGACGTGAAAATATGTTGCAGATGCGTTGAAGTGCGTGAATGTAGATGTGGGAGATTAGTGAGGGGGTATTGGGAGGCCTGGCTCCTGAAATGTATCGCAGTGGGTGGCTAGTTCTCATCGCCTGGGAAGGCTGAGAGATTCGGATTTGGAAGATAGTTTTGAGCTTAGTTGTCTCGACATAAAGTCGATTGTCCAGAATTCAATTCGTTAATCCCCCCTCTTTCCGTAGAAGGGGAGGGATTTTATAGGCCTCTTGGTTGGGGGCTTTGGGTGCGAGAATCCCCGAGCAGGGGTTCGTTGGCCGTTGATTGCTCTCGGCAGTCACCGGTGTGTCGGTTGTCGTCTTACGATGGTAGGTAGATCGTCGGGAGTTGCCGGTCACGCTTGGTCTACCTCTCACGTTGGAATTGGCCAGAGAATTGTGGGCAGTAGCGCCAGTTGTATCTGGCAGCGCTGACTCTCTCCCCATTGGCTTGTTTTTTCTGTGTCATCATTGTCGCTCGACAGCCGCTTTAATGGGTCATAGACGCTGTTCATTGGCTGTAAGTACAAGCCGCCACGTAAGCCGCTCTGGAGCGTGGGGCTGGATTTCTCATCTGGGCCATTGTTCCATGGGCTGGGGTCCAAATCTCTTTAGGCCTTCGTACTGGACCCAACAGTACATATTTGGATATAATTTAATTATTTAAAATTGATTTTAGCATGAATTGTTGAAAAAATAATGTTATCATCATTTAGGAGTTTAATCATAATATAATTTTAGTATGTTTCTTTATTATATATCTACATATAAAATTATATATTTTATTAAATAATTATCTCACTTTTATCTTAATTTATTTACTTTTTAGATTAGAGGGTGGACTAACTTGCAGGTGATCAGATTTTGAAGGACTGTTGTTCGAGATTTAATTTTGCGGTGTTAAAACAGTTCGATTTTTACTTATAATTTAACGGTTTGAAATATTATTTTTTAGTTTTATTCCTATTGTGTTCTACGAATTCGGATTGTCCTACGGATTAGAGGACCGCAAATCATATTTTAGGTTTGGGTTGATCTGATGCGGATTCAATCTCCATAATCTCAAACTTGAACCCCGTATAATACACCTGAAAACGACAAGTTAGAGCATGACAAAAATTACTCTCACCGTATATCCTTCAACGCTTAAGTCAAAAGTTTTTCCAAGAGTATAGAAATATATATGGAGGATGCGTAAATACATGTATCAATGGATCGAGTGTTTGGGTGTGTCCAATTGATGAACGGCTTAGAGGTGAGCCCACAGAGGAGCTGCTTGGAGATGCATCTAGGAAAGGGACGATTTAGAGATGCGCCCGACAGAGTGGCGGCTTAGAAATGCGCCGGATAGAGAGGCGGCTTAGAGGTGCGATCACTTGAATAGAAGATCTCCCGGATAGAACCTTTCTTTGATGGACTCCTGAAGGGATTAGGTAGAAGGTTTCCTAGAAGAATTGGTGGTCAGGCCTTCTTTCTTCTCTTTGATGGATTCTCCTCCTCCTCTTTTTATCCTTGATATGGATTTCCCCTCCTTCCGCGGGAATCAAAGGGTACTTATAGGGGTGAAGAGCGGTTGGATTGACAACCACCCATAAACAGGATAAGACGATTGTGTTGTTCTGATCGATTGATTACGATACGTTAACGAAAAGTGGGTAGTTACGTTGTTTGGCAGTTATTTTGCAGAGATTTATCTAGCTAGTTATGGGCTCACTTTCTTGGCCAGAATTGTTGAACCGCTAGGCCGAATTAGTAAGGGCTGCTGAGTGAGGCTACTTGGGCGTTTCCTAGGTTTTCAATTATACTAAACTTTATTGGGCCTTTATTTTATTCGTGGACCTTCTTCCTGGGCTGGATTTACCGACACCATAAATTTTGACTATATTTGTAGTACGACCAGAGGCTGATAATGGCAGTTGATGCGTCCTAGATCCAAGTTTCGAACAGATTTAGGTCAAATAGATCATCTGAGTCTGTCTCCATCCACCGAATTTGAATCCTGCACATCACAACTAAGAACAAGAGGTTAGGTATTGACGAAATATTGTCTCACCGAAAATATTTCGACGCTCAAATCAATAACAGTGATCGAGTTTGGAAGGTAAAATTAACGAAAGTGATGAAAATACGGAGAGCGCTGAGATGGGTGTATGCTCTCGTCGAGAGAGGTTTTGAGGCCCGTGATAAGCGTAAACTCTAAGTATTAGGTTCGCTAGGAATGTAGTAGAGAGAGTGAGGGTTGCACTCCTGAAAGCATGGAAGCTTTGCAGAAGATGGCTTATCGTGGGAATGACTGAGGGCGTAAGATCGTTGGAGTCTGCAAGCGTTTGTGAGCGAATTTTAGCGTGTCTGAAAGACTGTCCTGGAGTGAAGACTTCCTGACCTTTTAGAGGCATTGCCCTGGGCAGCCTTCCTTGCGCAAAGGGGTTTGATTCTCGTGCTTTGTTAGGATTGCTTTCTCTTTTGACAAAGAGCTTTTGGGGCAGTAACGATCGCTACCTTGATTATCTTTCTTATGTGTTCTTGTAACCATTAGGGTTAGCAGCAGACAAGGAGAGGATTCTGGTGCCTTCCTTTAGGGATGTGCGTTAGATCTGTTGATAACCGTTACTGAATGGATTGCGTTTTGTGAGGAGCGCGCAATTAAGGGAAAAGATCGTTGCTGGTCGTGGATAGACGCGTAGGCCAAGTTGGGATTGGGTCACATTAAGCTTGGTTTTCAAGTAATCAAGATTCTGGTAAATAGAAGTGTTGACCGTCTTAGAAATTGGCCGTCGAAGTTGTTTGTCTTGATTTCTCCATCTTCTTTAGCTTCCAACTCGTTAACGCGAGGCATTGATCGTTCTGACATAAACGGGCTGTAGCGATTCTGGGCCGTCACTCTTTTCTTGGCCAACCCATCACTGGTATACCCATCAGCAGTGATATTTAATTTGATTTTTAGATTTTAAAAGTATATTAGTTAAGATATTTTTTTATTGTGAATGGTTTAAGGTAATATAAATGTCATTATTTAGAGTCATTTTTTGAGCATGGCTATTAGATCTTGTGATTAGATGATTTTTATATTATTATTTTGATCGTTTATCGGTATTTGATATAGGTTTATGTTTCAATATCAGTTTTGGTTTAAATCGATAGAATAAATAATTAAATTTTTTAGTTTTAAATATTAAATAATAATTTAACTTAATATTCAAGCTAATTTTGATATCTTTATGAAAATTCAATATTCTAAAAATTTAAAAAGTTTATATAAATATGAGTTTTTTTTAATGTTTTATGTGATTTTCTTAAAAATGTTATTAAAAAAAAACTGAAATATAAAATTATCAGAAATAATCCGGCCTAGCCGGGTTTATGATGGACGGATATATGCAGAGGTTTGTCTGATTAAAACCTCTTTCCTAGGGTTCTTATCAGTCGCAGAACGACGATCCTACAAATCAAGTATTTGAATCTTTTTCTCTTCAAGTATGATTCTTCCTTGGTCTATGTCTTCCACTGTATCTGATGATTAGTTTCTTTTCTTTTGAAACGGCGAAAGTAATTCGATTTAATTGTCTTTTCGTCGAATGTTTTAGCCTGTATTTATGCAGGATCATTTAGTTGTTTGGAAAATTAACCAACTTTCATACCGGCATTGGGAGATTTGAGATAATTTCACCCAGGTACTCTTTAGTTTTTCTGAAATCATGGCTGTTTAACCCCGCGTTGCTCAGGTTTACAGTTGGTATGATATTATGGATGAATTTTCTTATTATAGTTTGGTTGTTCAAGATGCAAAGTATAGTTGTTTCTAGATCGTATAGGTTTCTTCCACGTAAGCATATTGGCTTGGTTCCTCTGCCATCTTAGCCGCAAACTGGTTGAAACAGAAGCTTTGTCCATATTTTCATCCACGATCTCGTGATGGGATTTGAAGAAATGCTTCAACAAAAAATGAGAGAATATTTACGTGATGAGTGATATAAAGAACATGCCGTTTAGTCAAAGAAGGTTCACAAAAGGACTGCTGGTCAATGGACTCCGTAATGTATCTTATAGAAAATCAGCTTAATGAAAGCATCCTCAACTGGCCTAAGATATAGGATTATTTCATGCTAAAGATGTCAGTTCACATCAAGCCATCATGTTGGTGGACATGTTATTGCTGTTGCTTCACTTCCATTGCCAGTATGTTTCACAGATGATGCCGAAAATACCGTGTCATCATCCTATACCCTCCAAAAAATAACAATAGAAAAGAGAATATTGTCAATTTTAAATTAGGTTTTACTAGGAGTGACATTGTTGAATGATGTGAATGCCCATTTTTTGATTGCATATGTTGGTAGATGAAGATCTTCAAACCGTTGATCATGGTCTTATGATACATTCTACAATTGAACTTCTTAGGTGAGTTTTATCAAGCTGGTCAGAGATAATGTACGCTAGTAATTTCAATAGACATACAAGATGTGATCAAGGGCTAGATGTTGTCCCTCACTAGGGACGTGTATAGCCAATGGACCCTACTCGTAGCCAGTGTAGATTCTCATTTTATGTTGTAATGCTGCTAGGCCTTTTTGTGGGTTTTGTTACAATTAAGGATTTCAATGTATATAGTCTTTTCTAGTTTGGCCGGAGTGGGTCATCCTTACTGGTCTTAGTTGTTTGATATGAATAAACATTTACGAATTTGTGATCTATAGGTCAACTAATTGTATTCTAAATAGCACCTATGATTTTGTACAATCCTTTTCCACGAGGAATAAGAAAATGAGTAGCTTGTATTAGGACTTGTAATCTCTCTAACATGGGATGGCGTATATTTTCTGGAGAAATGTGCTAGCAGTTTCCTAACCCTAGGTTTGATCTCAAGGGATTCTAGCTCTGATTTGCACGAAATTTGCTTACTTTCCTTTATTTGCACGCTAACTGAATTTTAGAACTATTTCCTTGTAATTGAACCTTACATATTGTTAAATAAGCCTACAATTTGGGGATCTAGTTCTCATAGCTGCATAGGGAGTTCTACAGTTGTTAGTTTTTTGCTTGCTCTTGCTTTTAAGATTTTTTTGCCACCAATCACTCACCAATCTTTTGCTCTATCTCCCACTCTTTAATCATAAACACCCTAGCACTATTTATTGATTTTAATTATATCCCAATTTCCACACCCTAAAACTTCTTTCCTCTTCTCTCTCACATGCTCTAGCTTGAATTCCCTAAGTAAATTCCCACATAAATCACTTTTAATATCTTTGAAGTTTAAAGGTAAACGATCCACCCTAACTCTACACTCTATAGTATACATATTTTTATGGATTGTAATTTGTAATTTAATCCTGTAATGCTTTATAATTTTTGATTATGTACAATTAAATCTACTGAGCATACTTTCTTGAAGTTTTGATATTGTCTACCATGAAATAAAGATAGATATGTTAATTAGAACATTGGGCAAGCGAAATTTCTGCATAAATTTTGATGCAACATTTAAATTTGTAATGCTTTTTAATATTCAGATTTCTGCACGTTCAAAAAAATAATTTCCTCAGGTTTAGAGATTGGTTACCATGAAATGAAGTTAGGTTAGTTATAACTAACATTAGGCAGGTTTAATTTCCACCTAAATTCTGATGCAATATTTTATTTTGTAGCTAAGTTTACTTTTTGGATTTATGTGCCATTTTTTATGGATCAATATGGGTCCATACCTCTATTGTTAAAAAACAAATGCGACATTGAAGTTCAGAAGAGGAGGGGAGACCCAAAAATCGACTAATGATGCTAGGTGGAAATTTTCCCCTGTGGGTAGTAGAAACAAAAGGTGTATATTTTGTGACAAAGGCATTAGTGAGGGAATGACACAAGGAATACCTCCCTGCAAAGGAGGTGAAGTACCAGTTTGCTTCAAAGTCCCCACAAATATTGGAGAAGACAAGTTGACAATATTACAGTAATGTAAAACTAAAAAAGAGAGATTATTCGGGAAAAAAAAAAAGAGGGACTTTGAAGTAGAGAAAATGAGAATGCATGTGGTTAATGATGAGGATGAAGATGTGGAGCTTCAGTGGGCAAGAAGGGAAGGCCTCAGACAATATGATGAAGTTACATAGAGGGCTAGTCAATTATGTTACTATCAAAATAATTAATCAAACTAATAAATAATTCAAAATAAATATACATAAGTGACTGGCTTACATGTTTTGAGCATAGAATTAAATATAGATAAGTATTGAAAAAATGAATGTGTGATACAGTATTGGACCTGATTGCGTATACTAATGCATATCACATGCGTGTCAACTGGTACATACCATATGATTAATATATATTGACCAATACAAACCAATATGGAACAATCTTCACCTGCCAGCTACATTTCTCCCATGAAAAAAATAATTATTAATTGATTAATTAATTTCTTTATATATGCTGGATGAAAATATTAGTATATGTTTCAGTATTAGTCACGGCTGTATCGATATCGGACCATACATTGCATTGTCTAGGCTCGCTAACTTTGAACCTCCCAATACTAGTCCTCATAGAACCTCTATGGGGCCCTCTGTCTGTCCATCCCCCGGTCCTTCTACTTTTTTTAGCTATGTAATAAAAAATAGTAAAGATTTATCTAAATCACATAACTTAAAATTAAGTTAATAAAATTGAAAATAATTATGCTTGATAATACATGTTTCAAATTGTCAAAAGAAAAAAAAAAATACCAGTGGTCCTTAAATATCCTGGAATTGTTGTCCATTGCTCCAATTCTCGCATCTCTGTCTTAAAGGTCAACGTTTTTAAGTGTTTGATGATTATTCAGAGTTGCAATTACTGCGACCATTGCAATTTGCCTATAACAAGCCATGACAGTGACACCAGCTGCAACTGCAATTTAGAACTATGCTATTGAGTGCAATTTTTTTTTTTAATTTTTTTGGGTTAAAAAATGATTTGCATCTGTTGCTTTAGGATTTGTTTCTTCTAGTATATGATCTGTTTCTTCCATGGTTTCTTAATCTTCATTTCATCTTATGTCATTATGAATTGTTGAATACATGAATATTTTTGCTGATCCATGAATTTTCACCATTATTGATTCTTCTCAAAGGGTTTTCATTGCTAGATTACTGTATGGTATTGTTTTGCAGCTGTGAACAAGATGCCCTACCAAATAGACGAGTTGAAAAGTGAGTAACAATAAGTGCAAACATGCAGATTGATACCTGATTTTTGGATTCGTAAGTGAGAGATCGTATTACTCACCATGAATAGATAGAAACTACCCAATGATCATTGGAGATGGAACTACAAAATTGCTCTGGGCATCCCTATTGGGATCTTAGTACAGATCGAACATTACAAAGATAGCTCAAGTATAAATAATCATTCCGTGTTCCATTGGTATTCACAACTGACACAAATATTAGCAGACATGTATCAGTATCAGGCCTCCGATACCAATATTTTTCCGTTGTTGCAACAATATCGCGATATGTTGCCATATCAGCGATATAGCGTTATATATCGGCCAATATTCAAAATGTTAGTTGATACATCCGATATTTGATCGATATATCAGCCGATACGACCCAGTCATTTTATAATTCTTAGAAATATTTTCCTTCCAATATATTTGATATCAATACATATTGTTCAATATATCCGAAATCAATTTAGTTATGAGTGATTTTGATACCGATACTAATATTGATACCGATATTTTTATCTATGGTAGTCATCTAATCTAAATATTACTAGTTGGATAATAGGTCTTGTAAAACTTTCAATGCTTGAAATTCTCCTGTTCCTCTCCTTTCATAAGCTTGTGCCACTCTTGATTTGGTGACAATCATTGCCCGCTCTAGCAAGTATTCATAGCTGCTGCTGTTAAAATGCAGCTTTACTTTGTGAAAAGACAGCAGACAACACTTTCGTGGAGAATTCATACTGAAAAGTAGTTGCCTTTGCTCTGGCATAACACACACTAATTATCATAAGTCCACAGTTCAGCTGCTTGCCTTTTATTTGGAGTTTTTCTGGAATCGTTAACTAAGCAATAAAAGCTGTCTTAGGCATGGAAGAAATTATCGCCTAAAATATCAGCTAATATATTGGTATAGGCCCCCCAATGTTCCAATGTTTGTCAATACTATGACAAACTTATGATTTGTCATGTCAATATATCGTAATATATTGGCCGATATTCAAAATATCGTCCTTTATTCCCTTGAGCCCTGGTCTTTTGTTCTCCTCTTCTTGATGTTTAGCATCCTTAACGTCTAATTATTGTATAATTGTTATCTAATTTCAACTTGTATTGTATAATTGTGTTTTCTTAATAATATTTGTTGCTTATTATGGAGTTATTTAGAATTGACTTTTTCAGTGTTACTTTCACCTTTTTTTACTTGTAAGGATAATATTCATTATTGAGATGTTGATTCTATTAAATAAAATAGACTTAAGCAATTCAAATATGTGAAAGATGATTAAATAAAGTCAAATTTTAGTATATGACTTGGTTTTAATATGATTACTGTAGCAATTCAAAAGTTGGGAGAAGCAATCCATCTTCGTATGTCACCAACATGATTGAATTCACGTCTGCTATCAATGATTTAGTTGAATAACCATTAACAACCCCCTCCCTTTCTTAGAACTGTGCACTTCAGACATTCTTCTAAGCTACCAAGGCCTTTGAGTTTGCTTGTTTCTGAACCAGAGCATAAAAAAAGATTCTACATATCGATTCATCCTCAAAAATTACATACTTGGATAGTATGAAGATCTGTGATCAGTAAACTGAATTCTAAAGAAAAGAGCTTGGATGAGCTGTGCCTTTTCAGAGCAGCCAAGTAACTTTGTTGTTCAAGATTGCACCTTCCCCATCATCTTGGCTGTAAGACTAAGTGCTCGATGGTGTTTCCTTGATATCATTGATCTTGCTATGGCAATCCGCTGGAATTTAATATGGAAGCAACCTTCTTCAAAATCTAGAAGCTATTGAATTTTCTTTTTCTTTTTCATCCTCCGTAACCCAACCAAAAAAGCACTACCCTTATTAATGTTGGCCCAATTTAACAAGCACTCCACAAGAGGGGATGAATCGGTTGTGAACTAATTTTTACTTGGGTATATGAACTTATTGCAACCTATACTAATGGAGGAAATTCACCAGAAATGTAAGTCAATTGATTGGGAATTTTAGTCTATTTCTTTTCACCTCCGGCCACGTGAGCTTTCTCACTAACCGATGATGAGAATTAAGCTATTTTGATTTTTGTTTGATGCAAGTTATGATGTGAACTCTTTATATACTCTATGAGTATTGTGATTTTAAATTGCCTACACCAAAAAGGCTAAAATACATAAGTTCATTAATTATAGTTGATTTGTTTCAATCTCAATTCAATGTTATGACATATACACAATTTCTCACTTCAGGTCCTCTAGTCAGTACTGCACCAGTTACCATAAGTTACTAAAGAAGAGAGAAAGTGTTACCCCAGTTTCTAGTGTTGGCAAATTTCATGACGTGGTTTTTAGTCATCTTTTCTGCAAAATTGGGTTCAATTGATGTTTGTTTGATGTTGGCTCAAACATCACGGTGCCAGAGTTTTCCACATTGACCTTGCTCAATAGTTGGCCAGAGCGAAAAGTTTAGAGAGAAATGGACAGAAGGGTTTATAGTGGTTTGCGCTTGTATAATTATGGGGTATATCTTCTCAACTTACAAAAAATTGAACCAGTCCACTATACCTTGTGTTTTTCCCGTGGGTTCAACTCTAATTCAGTGTTTTAGAGGCCAACCTCCAAACGTCTTCTACAATATGTCTATTTCAACTCATTTCCTAGAGAGTTCTCTCAGTTCTCTACAACTAAAATATCTACAAATTTAAGTATAATATACATAATTTCATTATAATGAGCAGATAAACAATTGACAACAAACCTATCTTTTCTCGAGGTGTAATAATATCATATATCAATGAGAGCTCAACCTTTTGAAATTTCTTGTAGATATTTGCCACTGTGAATCAAATAACTCAAACAATGTACAAAAGTGATTTTCAATTGAAAAACATGCAATACTATTTAATCTCAATTTGGGCAGGCTATTTGTAGTTTTAGGAAGCTTAACTAGGGACATTTTCTCAAAGAGGGTTAGATACTGAAAAAGAGGGTTAGATGCATTTTCTCAAACAGTTTAATTTTTTGTTGAATTATCTTTGACACAAACAATGAGAAGGGGTTTACACTCACCACAGGGACATTGATCAGTGGTATCGTCTATCATTACTGGTGATACTTCCCTTTGATGTTAGACTATTTTTATTGTGAGAACCAAGGGGAATCCTAATTGGGAGAACATCTTATTATAATACCAAGTAGAATTTTATTCTTGATTCAAAAGTTCTATTTCCTGAGTGTTAGATTGATTCAGTTTGATGGCTGGGAGAGGAGGGTAATATTTATGTGAAAGAAGAGAGAGAAAAGAAGGGAAACACATTTGGCTGAAAGCAGTATCATAACTGGCTTCGTTATTTCACACACAATACCCTTGGCAAGCCTATGACCAATGGTATCTTCACACCAATAGTCAGTAAAATCCTCTGCAGATATATAGGTTCATGGGCTATGCTAGCATTGGGTCAAAACCATGGATGAAAATATTAATTTCGGTATCAATATTGGTTATATGGATATTAAACATATTAGATAATCTGCATCGGTGCCAGACATATCATAGGAAAAAACCAATCTGTCAACATAGGCCGACTATCAAATATCGACCAATTTGCCCAATATATGTCTAAATATCATGTATATTGGCTGATATTTTGCATACCGATTGGTATATTGTGATATATTGTTGATACAACAATATATTAATTTATTTACGGCATTAAAAAATATTTGGAACCCGATACTTATATATATATCGGCTGATATTTTCATCCATTGATTCAAATCCTAATTATGAAGCTCATATTGTACCCATTTTTTACACTTAAAATATGCTTGGAAGGTCAATTAATAATACCAAGCTGACATCTCCACTTGATGCCAATCTGTTATCCATTGTTCTATGGACCTAGCTCATGGAAGAAATTACAAACTAGCAATTGCTTGGTGTATCCATAGAAGTTGGAGAATTTGTATTCTGGTTTTTGGAGAAAATGAGAAACCGTGGCCTTTGGTAGCATGCCTCGTCTATAGTTTTATGGTAGATGTTGTAAGAAGATGACAAATTGCATCTGTTCCATGGATGAAAATATTGGTATCAGTGTTGGTTGCAGCTATATTGGTATTGGATATATCGTAAGGGCTGATATTTTAAATATCGGCCGATATATCACGTTATATCGTCAATATAGAAACATATCATAACAATATTGTGAAATATCATTATCGGGGGCCCCCAATACTGATATTTGCATCAATAATCTGTTCCGTTTGGGACTAGTTGTATGTTGGGGTCATTAAATTTTGATAGCAAATTGCTGATGTCCTAAGAAAATGAAATTTGATGGCAAATTGCTGATGTCCTAAAGAAGATGCTAAGTATTGGGTTTGGAAAGATGGCTTATGATCTGTGGAATCTTGCTATTTTTCATGCAGAAATAGGATTAGGCTTTATTGGCTTTGGTGTCTTATTCACGATTCTTGGTGTTGTACTTTTCTTTGACAAGGGTTTGCTCGCACTGGGAAATGTAAGTGCTTTCTTTGATTTCTAATGTAAATGCCTTTCATTAGCTCTGTCTTCTCAACTCCAGATGGAGAGAGCAAATCTCTAACCTTTTTGTTGGTTTTGTCTCAGATTTTTTTGTTGACGGGAGTGGTGATTTTACTTGGTTGGCGTTCGACATTAAAGCTCTTCACCAGTAGCAGCAACTATAAGGTAAAGAATAGTTATCTTCATTGATCATTACTGTCAATTGGATTTTGTGGCTATTGCTTGACATTTAACACGTTCATGTGGAACACAAAAGGGGGAAGAGGAAGACTAGGAGAAAGGGTAGAGGTAGGAGTAATAATCGAGAGATCATAATAAAAGTGGAGAGATTCATGGGGGAGAACCGTTGATGTAGATATTGGCCAATAAGTATAGTAATAAGGGCCATCAATTCTAATATTTCTAATATCAGGACACTATTGTGATATATTGACCGATATATTCATGTCAACTTATATTTTTTTAGAAATTTTTTCTTTCTAATGTATCCATTACCAATATATATTATCCAATATGTTCGATCCTGATATTGTTGTGACTGATACCAATATAGATACTAATATTTTAACCCATTGGGGAACAGGGACACTAAACGAGGGAATAAGGGATGTGAACCTAACAATGTATAACATCTCTCAAACCTCAACAGCACAAATGCACAACCATGGAAAATTAATAATATTTCTAATATTTTTTCTATGAATAAAAGTGGACCGGATAAAGTGGATGATTTTCAAGCTGTAGTTGACGATGATTTTGATGTTGCCCTTGATCCGAATTTTCGATATATTCAAAGGATTGAATTAATGGAGTCACATAAATCATACCGATACTTTTATGCTTCTGGATGGCCAAAACATTATCGATTTCTTCTTTTGCTATGTAGCTGCACAAATGTTATGCACCTTATAAATATTTATAATTTAGGTTAATGATTAAAATTCTAATTTTCAGCTAAAATAACTTACTAGTCACATGTTCAGATACACTCTATAATTGCACTCAGATGCTGATGAGCTACTAGGCTGAAGAACTCGATAGCATACCTTTCTGAAATTAGGTTCGTATAAAATAAGCCTTTGATAATCTCTTCAAATACTTATCAATCATTGCCAAACATGGATGAAATATCGGTTGGTATCAATCACGGTTATATCAGGATCAAATATATTAGATAATATATATCATTATTAGATTTATTGAACAAATTTATTTTTTTTTTGAAAATCGTAAATTAATAGGCCATATCGGCTGATATAGAAAGATATCACGATGTTATTGTGATATAGAAAAATATTGGTATCAAGGACTCCAATACCTATATTTGTCGATTGATTTTGCACCTGTGGTATAGACACTTTTATACTTAGTGGATGGTCAATCGTTCTCGTTACATTACTCTTTTTCTTTTTGCCATGGAGCTGCTCAAATGTTATGCACCATATAAATATTTCTAATTTAGGTGAATGATTAAAATTCTAAATTTCAGCTGAAATAGATTTCTAATTACATGTTCAGATACACTCCAATTGCACACAGTTGCTGATGAGAGACAAGGCTAAAGAACATGTTACTATACCTTTCTAAAATTGGGTTTGCATAAAATGAGCCCTTGATGATCTCTTTGAATACTCATCAATCACTGCCAAAGATGGATGGAATATCTGTCGGTATAGATATTGGTATTGGTCATGGTTATATTATATTTAACATATTAGATAATACGTGTCGGTATCAGACGGAAAAAAATTTTTGAAAATCGTAAAACTAGTAGGGTTATATCAACTGATATGTGGGTTATATCGGCTGATGTGAAAACATATCGTAATATTAAAACATATCGGCATTGGAAGGTTTCAATACCAATATATATAGGTTGATATTTGCATCAATGTTGGCATCTTTGCTCTTGAACCAACCTTGCTGTGATCATACAACTGCATCACATTTTCTTTGTCCTGCTTAATATTTCTATGGCATCGAATGTCTGGGGATTAAACAAAATGATTAGCCACAAGGTTGATAGAGTTGAATTTCTCACTTCTTATCAATGATTTCAATCGCCTCTTTGTACTTGCCTCATTTCCCTTAAAAAGAAGCAACGTCATTTCTTTAGCTTGGCCTTTAAATTCAGTAATGTATCCCGTTTGAGGTAATTTTTTCCCCATCCATTGAGCATGACACTTCCACAGGAGGATCAGCCACCGTATGTGCATAGGCAAAAAGTTCTAAAAGAAAGTAGCAGAAGTCATATTCTTTCAAAACATGATTGAGCAATATTCTTTTGAAAGTTTCATCTCTTCCAAGTTGTTCCTATATACGTGAAACATCTTCACGATTATAAAAGCAAACGCAAAGGAATTTTTTGTTGCCCTAACCAGTCTTTTTTTCCTTTTTATAGCACCTCAACATATTCAATTGTTTTGGCTAGTTATGGACAACCATTCACCATGATTTCCCATTTGTAGAAAAAGAATGCAAAATGAATAATTTGTTATAACAAATTAATAACTAAAACCAAGATTGTATGCAAGGGGTAATTTCTCTTAGCAAGGCATTGTGTTATCAACTGCAAACTTGAACCACATTTCATACCATGTTTGGTTCACATAATTGCAGCATAACTCATAGATTTGCTTGCCCATTTTTGGGGTTGAATGTGCATCAACTGAATCAAGAATAATATTGGCCGATATATATCAATATATACTAATATTATTACTATAATATTACAATATATTTCCTTATTGGTGATATATTACGATATATCTGCAAATACAGTCCCGTCACTTTGGGATCTTTAGAAACATTTTTTTCTCATTGATATATTCAATACCAATACGTATTGTCTGATATGTGTGATATTAATATAACCACAATCAATACCGATATTTTTATTCACACTTAAAACACAATTTTGCCCTAATTCTAGCGTCCAACTAACCTGCTTATTGGCTTAAAAAATTTATCTAAATATGTTTTTTGAAAGTTCATGAATCCTTGTTGGTTATTTTGTGTCACATTTATTATGCTTAATGGAAGAAATATACTCTCTCAAAATTCTAAAGCTACCATATCACTGACACAAAAAACATTGTGATGAATTACTTGAACTTGCCTTATATTCACCTATTGCCAATGCTAATTAGTAGTCACAAATGTGTACTCGTTGTTTCATGATTCGTACCCATATTTCATGATATTATGCATGGATTAGATACATTATGATGAATTCTTCAGCAGTAGGGGTATTTTAAGTGGCAGACTCGTGGATAAAAATACTGGTATCGGACGTATCAAACAAAATGTATTAATATTGGATATATTGGACGAAAAAAATTTTCTGAAAATCATAAACCGGTGTGATTGTATTAGCTAATATATCGGCCAATAATTACATCAATGGTAACTACTTGATCTTTAAAGAAAGACCAAAGTCTTACTCTCCCCAGGTGCGCGTCAGTTACTAATCCAAAATTTGGTAATTTAAAGATGATAATGTCACATTTTACTGCAGGGTTCTGTATGCTTTCTTCTGGGGCTATTTTTCTTATTTGTTAGATGGCCTGTTGTGGGTATAATCTTGGAAGTATACGGTTGTTTTGTCATCTTCAGGTGAGTTGCTTGCTGTGCATAATTTTGTTTTTCAGAATTTCTTATACATTGCTTGGCTGATGAAACTTCTGTTGCAGTGGATTTGGCCCGTCTATAAGAGTGTTCCTCTTTCAGATTCCGAGTGTTCCTCTTTCAGATTCCGGTTGTTGGATGGGTCGCACGCTATGTTTATCCTGGTGAGATCTTTCTAATCTATCCTTGCACACCATAATATTGGAATTGGGCCCATTGATATCTTTGCAAAAATCGCAATATGCTTTTATGTCAGTAATATATTGTGATATGTCAGCCAATTTTTGTCTGTTAGCTGTGATTTTCAAATTTTTTTTGGATATTTGTGTGGCGACCCGAACACGAAATACCCAAACACACGGCATCGGGCCGCACACGCGGAACCAAAAATTTAAAACCAAACATAACCATCAATCATCTAGATCATTTCCATCATAATAATCCATCCATCATCCATACAGACATATTAAAGATGACATAACTCAATAAAAGAAAATACATAAGTCTCAATAACATATTAAATCTCATCATCTGACTATCAGGATCATCTTCTCATGCGTTTTTCCTCCAAGCTAACCGCTGTCAACTCAATCTGGAGCCAAGAAAACACAAGGGTGAGCCAAAGCCCAGCAAGCGATATAAT
>JAOVVI020003972.1:0-18268 GCA_028571085.2 Nepenthes alata | reverse complement strand
CCATAGGTTAATTATGGGCTTTAGTTTGTGTTACCATTGACGAAAGTTATTTATTAGAAAAATAATCCGGTCCGTCACAAGTTGTAAAAAGTTAAATTCCTTTCAATAGATTTATCTTATAAATTAATGGGTATGCCAGTAATGGGCTGGCCCAAGAAGGAGGAACGGCCCAGATACACACAGCCTAATTATGTATGGAAAGTCAACGCCAGCCATTCACCGGTCGAAAGGCCGATGAGCCGTGAGAAGTCCAAATACAAGATGGCCCACTTGAGCCCATGATAGTCAACATTTCCATTGACCAAAATCATGCAAGAGGGTCAATGCTCTCATTAACCAGAAACATGGCCAGTCGACCGTCTGAAGGACAGGCCTCATATGGGCCAAGTCCAGTGCTGCCCACATGACTGTTCTCGACTAGTAACGGTCTTCTTTCCTGATTTCAAGCTCTCTACAGAAGGCAATCTCCACTATAACAGTCATCAACAGATTCAATACACATCCCTAAGGAAGGAACCAAAATCTCTTTCCTGTCTGTCGGAAACCCTAACGGTTCCTGAACACAGAAGGAAAGCAATCAAACCAGCGACCGTTACTACCATAAAAGCTCCACACCAGAAAAGGAAATGATCACAGCAGAGCGTAGGAATCAAGCTCTCCTACGCAAGGAAGGCAGCCCAAAGCAACGCCTATAAAAGGCCATGGAGTTCTCACTCCAAGGCATACTCTCACTGGCCCACAAATGCTTAAGCTCGCCCTACAAAATCTCTCAGAAAGCTCTCTTCTGAAAAGCTCACACGCTTTCATAATACGAACACTCTCTCTCCCTGCCACTACGTTTCCAGCAAACACAGTGCTTAGAGCCAACGCTCCTCACAAGCCACCAAAGCCTCTCCCAACGAGAGCACTCTTCCATCACAAACACTCTATGTATTCTCCTTAAATCCTTTATTTTCACCTTCTTAATTCGAATGCTGCTTGCTGACTTGAGCATCGGAGTGTTTTTGGTGGGATAACATCCCGCCGACTTCCGACCTCTTGTTCATAATTGGGGTGTGCAGGATCCAAACTTAGTGGACGGAGCCAGACTCAGACGATCGACTTGGCCCAAATCTATTTGAAGCTTGGATCCATGACGTATTATTGGCACCATCTGTGAGAACTTACAAAAAGCTAACCAGTGTTTTTCCATGATCTCTCTCTATTTCGCCTCTCATCAAACAAAATGGTGAATATAAGTGCATAAGCTAGCGGTCATGCTAGAGACACGACCACACTCGCTCAGGACCACTCTGCTGGTTACTAGGTCAATGGGGTGGCCAACAGTGTGCCAGCACCCTTTTTCCAGAATCTGGCAGAGCACATGAGCAGTATGAATAGAATGCTCCAAATGCTCTGCGCCCGCCAGGAGAACATTCATTAGGCGGCTCCGTACGAAGTATTCCCTGCTCCGGCCTCCAAGAGAGGAGGACATACGAAGAAGAAACCGGCCAAAAAGACTAAGAGGAAGGCCAGCACTCAGGCTTCAGAGGCCTCACATGCCCAGAGTCGATCAAGGCTCGAAAGACATTTGGGCAGTAGGACTCCGAACGAGAGTTCTGAATGAATAAATCCCTGATACTTCCAGATGAAGACTTGGCCTCAAGCTCAAGAGGGAGCTCTCGGATCGTTAGATCCACTGGTGGCAGTAGCCAGGCTACTCGTCACGCTAGAGAAAGGATGGAATTGAGAACCTACCTCAACTCCAAAAGGACTGGCAATGCCGTCCCTCCAAATTTGCTAGTGGAAAAAATCCTAAAGCACATGTTCAAGGATGATGAACACACCATGGATCTAGACAGATCTCTCTTCATGGCACAAATCTTGAACCGTCCCATGCCAACCAAGTTCAAGATGCTAACTCTTGACTCTTACGATGGGAGCACTATTCCTATGGATCACCTGAATTATTTTCGCACCCATCTAAGTCTACAAGGGTTGGAGGATGTAGCCATGTGCCGCTGCTTCCCTCTTACATTGAAGGGAGATGCCCGCATCTGGTTCCATCGTCTCCCGTCAGATTCGATCCGAAGCTTTTGAGAACTCTCTGACCTCTTTTGGCACAATATGCCTCTAGCTACCAAGAACAGAAGTAGCCTTGGCATCTCTCCCATATCAAGCAGAAGCAGGGAGAGAATCCACGGAGGTTCCTAGATCGCTTCGTAATAGAAGTGAGAAGAATCCCCATGTTCACAGAAGAAATGAAACTTGGCAGTTTCATCTCCACCTTAACGCATGGGGACTTCTTTAGACATGAGCCATGTAATCTCCCCCCATGCAGATCCCCTTATTGTATCTGCGCTCATTTCGGACGGTAACATCGACTACCAACTGAAATAAATTTTCATTGATAATGAAAGTTCCCACGATTTGTTCTACCTTGATGCATTTTTTAAACTGGGTTTAAAAAAGAGTCAATAGAAACTTGCCGAAACCCACTCTTTGGCCTTGATAACGAGCCAATAGCCATCCAAGGAACGATCCAGTTAGAGGTACAACTATACTAGGCCGCCTGTGCCTAACAGCATTCGAAGCCATCACTTCAATACCTCACCTCAAAATAAAGTTCCCGATAGCCTACAGTATTGGTGAAATACTGGGAGACCAAGTCACTGGGCGAATATGTTACATATCCCAGATCGTACTGAGTGGCAGCACCAAGATGGTATGAGAACTCGACCATCAAGATGAAGTAACTCTGTAACAAGCACAGTCTGGTGAGGCTACCAATCTAATCCCACTAAGTTCGGAGGATCCAGAGAGGTGCGTACAGATCGGAAGCTCACTCACCGGGACACTGCACAATGAGCTGATCACGTTCTTATGGTAGAATGCTGACATCTTCCCATGGACCCCTACTGACAAGTCTGGAATTTCGGTCGGAGTATTGGTCCACAAGTTGGGCCTCAATCCCGGCCACAAACCCATCAAACAAAAGCGGATGAACCACTTTACGGAGAAGCTGATCGCCATCTGAGAGGAAGTAAAGAAGCTACTGGACACCGACTTCATCAGAGAAGTTCAGTACCCGGGCTGGCTCTCCAACATTGTTCTTATAAAGAAGAGTAATGAGAACGAGCAAATATGCGTCGACTTCACCGATGTTAATAAAGCCTGCCCAAAAGACAGCTTCCCTTTACTCAGGATCAACCTGTTGGTGGACTCAACATCCAGGCACGAGCTATTAAGTTTCATGGATGCGTACTCAGGCTACAACCATATCCGAATGAGCCCAAAGGATGAGAAGCACACCTCGTTCATGACGAACCAAGGCACTTACTGCTATAAAGTGATGCCCTTTGGTCTAAAGAACGTGGGTGCCACTTACCAGCAGCTCATGAGCAAGATATTCAAAAAGCAGATCAACAACAACATGGAGGTGTACGTCGATGACATGCTCGTCAAGAACAAGACCACCAATGACCATATTCGTGATCTGGCTGAGTCCTTCGAGGTGCTCTGTGCACATCAGATGAAGCTGAATCCTTCTAAGTGCATCTTTGGAGTATCCTCTGGGAGGTTCTTAGGTTTCATCGTCTTTTAACGAGGGATCAAAGCAAACCTAAAGAAGATCAAGGCCCTCATGGACATAACTCCGCCGTGGAGTGTCAAAGACGTCCAAAGACTAATCGGACGACTAGCAGCTTTGTCCCACTTCTTGGCCAAGTCAGGGGATAAGTACCAGCCTTTCTTCAAGGCTTTGAGGGGAACAATAGCAAATGGATTCCAGTGGACTACAGAATGCCAGACAACCTTTGACAAATTGAAGTAGTACCTAGCCAGTCTGTCGTTGCTAACTTCACCCAAGGGTAGAAAAGAGATGTACCTCTACTTGATAGTATCGGAGGTGGCTCTCAACTCTGTCCTCATACGCCAGAACTCCGACATTCCATGGTCGGTCTACTACGTGAGTAAAATGTTGACCGGCCTAGAGACATACTACCCACGTGTAGAGAAATTAGCCTTGGCACTTGTCTTCTCTGCCCAAAAACTGAGGCCTTACTTCTAGGCTCATCACGTGATAGTCATGACCAACCAGCGTCTGAAGAACATACTCTAGAAACTCGATATTTTTAAACAGCTAGTTAAGTGGGCTATTGAGTTGGGAGAGTTTGACATTAAATTCTGACCAAGACTAACCATCAAATGGCAGGCTCTGGCCGACTTCATCATCGAGACCATGACACCAATTCTTGAAGAACATCCCACTAAGGACAAAGAACGGCGCAGGGAAGAGCAGGAGTGGGTCCTTAATGTAGACGGATCATCTATGGAGTCCGGTGATGGTACTGGAGTGGTCCTAAGGACCGCTGATGGGTTTGAGGTGAAGTACTCCCTTAGACTCGACTTTTCAACCACCAATAATATTGTCGAGTACGAAGCCCTATTAGCCATGCTAAAACTAGCAAAAGAATGCTCTCCCAGACGACTGACCGTCTACAGCGATTCTGAGATGGTCATTAACTAGGTAAGCATAAGTTTTGAGGCGTGCAACCCTCACTTTGCCAAATATTTGGCTAAGGTGAAGGACGCCCTCCGATGATTTGATAAGTTGGACCTAGTCCACATCCCCAGAGCTGAAAACTGGAAGGCTGACCAACTCGCCAGAGCAGGGGCGGTCAAAAATCCAAAATAGTACTCGAGGGACATGCAAGAGCTCTTAAGCACCCTAACACGGAGGAACAGGAAGCCATGCAAATCTCTGACACGAACAGCTAGATGATACCTTACCTGTGATACCTGACGGACGGAACACTGCCAAACAATGCGGACGAAGCTAAGTGGCTCAATAAGATTGCCAGCTGGTATACCATGGTCGACAGACGGTTATATTGTCATGGCTACTCAATTCCATACCTCAGGTGCTTAACCCCTGAGGAAGCAGACTATACCTTAAGCAAAGTCCACCTTGGTATCTACAAATCACACATCAGTGGCAAAAACTTTACGTTCAAGATCATACATCAGGGCTACTACTAGCCAACGATGAAGAGAGACGCCCTCGACTTCGTTAAGAAGTGTGAAAATTCTTAGCTCCACGGTAATCTTCACCATCAACCACCCGCTGAGTTGAGGTCACTATAAGCTCCTTGCCCTTTCACACAATGGGAGCTCAATATTCTCGGCCCGTTTTCCATTGCCACTGGGCAAAGAAAGTTCATCATTGCTAGCATCGACTACTTTATCGAGTCGATCGAAGTCATCCCGCTGGCTAAGATCATCGAGCACAATGCTTTAGTATTCATCTGTCAGAGTATAGTCAGCAGATTTGACATTCCCAAGGTCATCATGACTAACAACGGAACCCAATTCTCTAAAATATGCTTCACCAAGTATTGCGCCAGTCTAGGCATAATATTGGTTCACACTTCGGTGGCACACCCGTAGGCTAACAGATATGTTGAAGTCACAAACCACACACTACTCCACGGTCTGAAGACAAAGCTAGAGGATGCAGGGGGTTCATGGGTCGACGAGCTACCCTCCATCCTATCGTCTTACCGGACGACTCCAAAAAACTGACTTGCGAGACACCATTCAGTATCTACTACGGGACTAAAGCAATAATTTCGGTGGAGATTAGGCTTCCAACTCTTAGGGTTGAGTCTTTTGATCCACAAGGTAACTCCCAGAAAATTCGGGAATGCCTAGACTTGTTGAAGGAGGCCAGCGACTCCGCCGGACTACGAACGGTGGCCTACCAACAATGAGTCACACACTATTACAACAAGAAGGTAAAAGCACGACAATTTAAAATTTGAGACATGGTATTGCGAAGCATCGAGGCTACGGGTAAGACCACTAACCGGAATAAACATTCCCCGAATTAGGAAGGCCCTTTTCTAGTGTCTGTCGTTCTGTAAAATGGAGCATACAAACTCCGGACCCAGAACGGCAAGTTGGTTCCTCGGACGTGGAACGCGGTCCACCTCAAGCGCTACTTCCAGTAAGGACACAAGTAGGTCATCCATATGTATGCTTTCACATATTGTTTATCATTAATAAAAGAAGATATTTTTCTTTCTTATTTACACTGTATTTTTATCTTTTCCATATGCATATGTGTCTACTTGTAGGGTTATACGACGTGGACTGTCCCTATGTCAGACGGGTTTTTACCCGCACATAACTAAACCCTTGTCATCCAGGCGGCCCACGAGCGGTCGTAATTAAACCCTTGTCATCCAGGCGGCTCACAAGCGGTCGTAACTAAACCCTGGTCATCCAGACGGCCAAATAAATTGTCGAATTAAACCTTGGTCATCCAAGTGGCCCATTCGCAATCAAAATCTTAGGGGACTTAAATAGCACACATGACGACCTCCAACCCAAGGAGAAAGCGTGACAATCAGCGACGGTCAATAGGAGCAGAAGTGCTCCATTCAAAAGCCGACCACGCAAATTCACACTTGAGTAGCACCGCCAAGCCTCTACTCACAAGTAAAGAACAGGCTTGACCGGACAACAGGGTCCACCTTGATGTCTTCTACTGGACTTAATTTCATCAAAGAGCGCCACTAATATCTCAAGAAAGGCAGACAACCAGCCTGCGTGCAACACACCATGTTGGCTAGATAATGTAACTACAATAATTGAGAAACGACTACTAAGACAAAGACACATAACATCAGTAAAATGACCATTTTATTGATTATGTGCATATATAATTACAACAATTTCAAAAAACCAAAAAGTATAAAATCTAAGGAGGTATAGAGCTCCCAGGAGGAGGAGGAGGCAGACCCTAACCACTCTGGGACTGCTCCACTAGGCTCTCACGACCCTGGGTAGAACGGTTAGATGGGTTAAGGTACTCCACTGGAAAGCTAGGGTCAACCAACCACACAATGCGATGGCAAAGATTGACACCCTCTCATAACCATGCCACAAACATATCAGAGACTTCATGGGGACAGATACGAGTGATCAACTCGTTCTCCAATGACGTCATCTGTCCTGCGAACTGGTCGATGCGCCTCACCGCCTGGTTATTCTTTTCTCTCAGCTGGGCATTCTCCTCTGTCAATATGGCATTTTCATCTTTAAGGCTCGACGGCACAGCTTCTTTCAGTAGGGCGTTCTCCTCTTTTAGTCTAGCATTCTTCGCCTCCAAACTAGACAACAAAGATTAGAGAGTAGACATGTCCTCCTGGTGCTCCGCTCTCAGCAACTCCATCTCCTCCTCAAGCCAGGCGATCTCTTTATCTAGATTATAGATCACCAAGTCCCGTTGGTGCAGCCCCTTCATGACTACATCCGTGATTTTCTCTGCCTACAAAAATGTTACATACCAGCAATGAAGAGTAAAAGGACAAGAAAAGTTGTGAAGGTTTACCTGCCAAATTCTACGCTTTGGACTTACTGGCCTGCTGTAAGACCTTAGCCCATGCAGTGGAGGACTAGAAACAGTGATCTTCTGAGTAGGTCCTACAGTGGACTCCACCGTAGACTCCTACGATAACTCTACTGTGAGGGCCACCGCCTCAATAGGCTCTCTGACAACAGACACCTCCAGCATCTCAGTAGCAAAGCCCATTGCCTCAGCGGGCTCTCCAGCGGTAGGCTCCTCTGTCAACTCAGCACTGACGCCAACAGCCAATTGAGGCTATCCGACGATTAGCGCCTCTGGCGCCTCTAAAGGCTCTCCGGTAGGTGTCTCCACAGGCAACTCAAGAGCCAGCTCAACAGAAGGCTCCATGGGAGACTCTGATGGCACCACCAGGTGCTCCTATAGTGGCAGGGCAAGAATGGCGCCACTCACAGTGGAGCCCTTTCCAGCCCTAAATGCCTCAGCGGAAACCTCAACTCCACCCACGCTAGAGCTATCCCCGACTCCAGTAAACTGGCTGGCAAAAACACACTCTAGCACTGTGGAAGGAGAAGAAATACACATCACCAATGCCACCTTCTTCTGTCTTGGACTCTTTGGAGTCTCCTTGATGACAGGCGCACCGGCAAACCCGATCATGAGGGCACCTGCCTTCCTCTTATGGGAAGGCTCCTTCATCTTTTTCTCCGGAGAAGGCGATCCCATTCATGCCTTCTTAGCCTCTACTCGAGAAACCAAATGGTCTCTTCAAAACTCCAGAAGGTTGCCCTCCACCAGCTCTAGAAGCAGCTACACCGCAGCATCCTCCTCCTCTGCGGGCGTCCCAGTATAAATGTCGGGCACCCTGCCCCAATCTCTGGCCAAGGGCCAGGATGAATCAATATAAATATAAAAGAACCGGTTCTTCTAGTTCTTCAGAGAATCATATATGGTGCCATTGATTTCGAGTCCTCGTGGGGACAAGAACACCCATTCTTTGCCCTGGACAAATTGGAACATCACTCTAACTGCTACCACTGTCAACAACTTTGCATGCTGGCAAAGAAAGATACACAGCGTGCACAAATAATGCACTCCATTGGCATGGAACCGTGCTTTGGGGACTCGAAGAGAAGTTAGAATATCCATCAGCTCCTCAGGAACTGGAAGGCATAATCCACTCCTCAAGTGGGCCTCGTAAATGGTGACGCAACCCTCAGGAGGAGAGCATGCCCTGTCTCCCTCATCGGGCATCCTGATGATGATCGACTTGGGGATGTTGAACTCGATTTATGACTCCCTCACCTCACTGGTCTTGATAATTGAAGCGATCTGGGAAACAAAAGAAGCCATGTGAATGGAAGCAAGAAGGAAGACAACACAACATTTAGAAAACTTTTCAGGAAAGGAAGTTCGAAGGAAAGCGTGGGAGATTTAAAAAGAAATGGACGAACCACTTAAAGGAGTATGGGCAACGGAGAAGAGGAACCGTCTCGTAATCGTGCACCCATCGGATCTTCTAAAAGGGAGCATTCGAATTAGATCTTCTGGCACATTAATTACCGCGATTGCAAATTCAATGCATACGGACACGTGACCAACTTTTCAACTAATAGGCTGGCGGCATGAGGGCGCATCATTTCAACTCCCACCTCCTTAGAAGTTCTCCGAATTTTGGCCTAAACGGTCAACGATTTCGATCAACACTTCCTTCAGAAGTTCTTCAAATTCAGACCGAGACGATCAATGAATCCGATCAACACTTCCTTCAGATGTTCTCCAAAGTTTGGCCTAAACGGTCAACGATTTTGGTCAACACTTCTTTCAGAAGTACTCCAGATTTTGGTCTGAACAGTCAGATTCCGGTCAACTCTCCCTTTAGAAGTTTGGCCTAGACAGTCAATGAATCCAATCAATGATCTTCTAAGCCGGTTCTCCCAATCTTGACTTTATGATCAGCAACTACAAGCAACACGATCAATAGACCAAGAGTCATCACCAGTTTCCTCACCTCGAGCAGGTAGTCCAGCGGCTCATGACCCATCTCGAACATGTTGGAGGCCGGAGTCCCAGACCACTAGTATAGGGGGCTAGTGATGGGTATGCCAGTAATGAGCTGGCCTAAGAAGGAGAAACACCAAGATACACACAACCCATTTGTACCTGGACAGTCAACGCCAACCGTTGACCGGTTGAAAGGATAATGAGCCATGAGAAGCCCAAATACAAGATGGCCCACTTGGGCCCAAGATGGTCAACATTTTTGTTGACCAAAATCATGCAAGACGATCAACACTCCTATTGACCAAAAGCATGACCAGTCGACCATCTGAAGGATGGGCCTCAAATGGGCCAAGCCGAGTGTGGCCCACACGACCGTTCTCGACCAGCAACAGTCTTCTCCCCTGATTTTACACTCTCCACAGAAGGAAATCTCCACTATATTAGTTATTAGCAGATTCAACGTGCATCCCTAAAGGAAGGTGCCATAATTTCTTCCCTGTCTACTGAAAACCTTAACGGTTCCATAACACAGAAGAAAAGCAATCAAACCAGCGACCATTACTGCCATAAAAGCTCCACACCAGAAAAGGTAACATCACAACAGAGCACGGGAATCAAGCTCTTCTGCACAAGGAAGGCAGCCCAAAGCAACGCCTATAAAAGGAGATTGAGTCCTCACTCCAATGCATGCTCTCATTGGCCTACAAATGCTTAAGCTTGCCCGACAAAAGCTCTCAAAAAGCTCTCTTCTGAAAAGATCACACACTTTTAGAATACGAATGCTCTCTCTCTACCTCTACGTTCTCAGCGAAAACAATATTTAGAGCCAACGCTTCTCACAAGCCACCAAAGCCTCTCTTAATAAGAGCACTCTTCCATCACAAACACTCTCTGTGTTCTTCTTACATCATTTATTTTTATCTTTTTAATTCAAAGGCTTCTTGCTGACTTGAGTGTCAGAGTATTTTTAGTTGGATAGCATCTTGCTAACTCCTGACCTCTTATTCGTAGTTGTGGTGTGTAGGATCCAAACTCATTGTCGGAGCCAGATTCAAACGATCGACTTGACCAAATTTGTTCGAGTTCAAAAATTGGATCCATGACGCATCATAAATGATGAGTTGAAGTCAATATTAAATTGATCCTTTAAAGCAAATATAGTTTTTGAGGTATTATTGAACTATATAAAGTAAGACTTATGGTTAGATCAATAAAGAGGTTTAATTATTATACAGAAAGTTTCTATTCAAAATTTGAAGACTCTATAAGGATCATTATCGTTTTAGTTACACTTCATATATTAGAGTAGTACAAATAAATACGAAAATTGTTTTCTTAAATAATAGTTTTGAAGATGAGATCTACATGGATTAGTTTGAAAGAGTGTTTTGTTTCAAAAACTAAGAAGTCAGTGTATAGAGATAAAAGACCTTTTAAGGCTGGTATCTTAAGTTTGAAGATACTATTATATCCGTAATATGTTGTATATATGGCATTATTTGATGCATAAATTTGAAGGTTGATGAGAGTTAGTTTATATTTTAATTCTATATGTTGATTTATTACCTATCATTATTAATCTTTAGCTTATTTTATGAGGCTAGAGGTTTCCTATTAAAAATTTTGACATACATGTTAAGAATAAGACAACTTATGTGATAAAAATATAAATATTTTATAATAAATCACGTCAATTGCTAAGACTTTCTCGAAAAAGATTTAACAAAAAATTCTATGTAGACTTGAGAGTAAGAACCACTTTAGTAGTGTTACATCGATCCAAGTAATAAGTTAAAAATTATGTTATGCTTACATAATAAACGAAAAAAAGTAAGAAATAAGAAAAATATTTATGTTTCATCTAATGAAAGTTTAATTTATACATAGACTTATAAGAGACATAGAAATACATGCTTATTTATAGGAAATTGAGTTGTTTAGAGACAATTGGTTATTCAAATTATATTTTACTAGATAACATAACGGACAGAAAATATATCTCTAATTATTTTTCTAACTAGAGAAGCCTTTATAAATGTTATGAAGTAGTCTATGATTGCAAAATTTTACTTTGTGATATATTTTAAAGCCACAATTCATACATTATAATTGTTGAATTTTATTTCAAAACTTGAGATTGTCAATATTATAGCCAAATTATTGAAAATTATAATGATTATTTCACATAAATCATCTTTTCTAATGACGATAAATAATCTAATGGTGCTAAACAATAGATTGTCATTAAAAAAATATTCCAAAACAAATGGAGTCAATAGCGTATAATATTAGCAACTAATCAACTAATGTAGGTTTATCATCCGTGACTATTAACAACACTTATACGGTAAAGTCTATGTTATCGCTCATTATATAGTCATGGATGATATTATGTTTTGCTACTTTTGATACTAGTGATCACGATAGCTATGTTTCTGATATATTATTATTTCCCGTATGTTTGAAATCAAAGTTATAAATTATTGAGAACAGAAATAATTTATGACAAAGACATTATAGTTGGATATACTTCTCATTAAATATTCTATTCATGTGATTTACAAATATTATGGTATATGAAAGGTACTATATCACCATAACTCGTATTTGTCATTTACTTGAACATATTATCATTGATTGAATTGTTAAAGATTGAAATGTTACACACTTATAGTCTATCTTAACTATTTTAATGAATATATTATAGTCATATAGATTAAATAGGAGAATGTAAGAAATATTCCACATGGCATGATACATATTTTATTAAATTAATAAATATTACAATCCTATATGTCAATTTGATAATTATTTATTGATTAAATAGAAATTTTAATTTTTTTTAATAAATATATTTATTTAAGCTATACCCTTTAACAGAAATAAAGGATATTTTAGAAATTCAGAAATAATTATCTCTCTACAAAAGTTAATACATTTTTATCAATATAACATTATATCAAAACACAATTTTATAAAACAAAGTGAAGAAAGAGAAATCATTCTTTTTTCTTTAAGATAAGAACAAATTAATAGATTAATTTTAAAAATTACATTTGTAAACTAAATATTTGAGATTTATGGATCTAGATATATCATTTTATATTTCTATATAATAATTTAATAAAAAAATATGACAATAAAGATTTTAAAAATTATAATTTAAAATTATTATAAAATTCTTACATTTGAGTGCGATCATTGTTGATCAACACTCCTCTACCACCAATTAATGTGAAATGAAATGAAGAGCCCCATGGTCCACATCCTTTTAGGTAGTGTCCCAAGCATTGAAGGGGAAGCTTAACTCTAACCATAGTATTATAAACACAAGCCCAATGAGAGAGCCCATTCTAAAAAGACGTCATAGTATGAGGAAAAGCCCCCAATCTTATAAGTCAACCTTATTTAAGTTGGCTCCCCGATATGTGACTTGTAACATTCCTATCCCCTTCGATAACCGTAGACATCGACGACTACATTATGCGACACTTCACTTAGCGACTCTTACTCTGTGGTGTTTCACTCGATTTTTTTTCCGATCAGTCCTACCATTGGTAACTCTTTTCGGTCAGAACCCTTCACAGATAGCCCTCTTCATGTCAAAATCGATCTCAATAAAAGTACCATTACTGCAAATACAAGTCCAATGGGAAATCCCATTCTGAAAGGACGCTCTCATAGGAGGGAGAGCCCTCAAATTTATAAGTCAACCTTCTTTAGACTGGATCCCCAATATGGGACTTGCAACACATAGTTTCCGTGATAGTAAAGTGGCTGCCAACACTAACAACTGCATCGATGAAACACCATCATAAGAAATAACAGTGGCAATGCTATATAACTAAGTTCCAAAAATAAGCGTTTCAACTTCTTAAGGCAAATGTAGGGTTGCAACTTTACAAAAGAGCTGAAACTTCTCTCCTTGAGCAATTATGATATGATCCTAAAGATTGACAGGATGAAGCAATAAAGACCTCAATCATTCAATTTGGTATCTATCATAACTACAAGGCATGCCAACAACTTTTCTATGGCATTAGGCAAAGGATTACACCTTGAGAAAGGGGTTATAACACCATTCTTTTTCACATTTACAATCAAATGAAGACACAATTCCCACCCACCCTTTGTTGAAGAACAAGCTGACAGCAATGAAAACAATGAGCCTTGTGGAAAAGATTGCTTCTCAACCAAGGAAATAACTATGATGAACCAAATAGCCAACTACTGGACTAGGTCTACAATGGCATCGGTAAGACAAGTCAACAATAATCAACCAAGACAACATGGCAACATCACATATTGAAAACAAGCCCATTTGTTTGAAATACAAGGAGACATATAAACAATCCATAACTAATCACAACAATAAATATAATAACAAGTAAAAGCAATATACATAACTTTTATGTAGAAACCCCTATAATAGAAGTGTTAAGATCATAGAACTTTATGTTCATATAAAATCTACTAAGATTGTGAGAATATTTACAGAAACCTCAACAATACTCTTTAGTTTTACCACAACATTGATAAACTTATGCAAATACAATGATAGACAAGGACTAGGTGATAAATCACAAGTAAAACATCAAAAAATAACAAATGGAATAACCTACCTATGGATGGTAAAAGTTGAAATAAGATTTAGAATTTAATGATTCGTGAATATCTTCTCTTTCTTCTCTCTCTAATCGATTGCCCAAGGTATTTGAAGATCTAACAATAAATACAATAACAAAATTTTTATACTATGCACTGGCATTTGAGCACCAAAGGCAAAAGCAGCCTCTACACCCACTGAAATTGGCACATGTGCTCCACTTCAATTGCCCCTTAGGCATGCCTAACATTGTTATATACACATGAGTGCCCTTTCATGCATCCATTAGGCACCAATTCCACTACTCAATGAAGAACTCCTTCATTTGAGCATACTTTGAGCAAACCTCATGTAAACCTCAATGTGATAGGGCAATAAAACAGAGACTATATGTAGACTGTGGATATGAAACTCCAAAAAAGTAACACATCTCATCGAACTTTCTTTCATGAACTTGTGAGGCCATCACCATTTCGAGTCTCTCTCGATATATAATAATCTTTTTTCTTTACCCTACCTTTGTTAATATATCTAACCCGTTTTCTTCCATTCTAACATTATCCAACGTCAGCAACTCCAAATGACATGCATTTCACACACAATGATACCTTATATTAATGTATTTAAATTGGGAATAAAATGATAAGTTTTTACAATGTGAATTATGTTTTGACTATCATAAAGTAACACATATCTCTCTTGCTTGAAGCCAATCTGTGGATAATTTCTTATTCAGAATTATCTCCTTGCTTGCTTTAATTACTATAATGAACTCAGCCTTACCAGTAGAGAGTATAACACACTTTTATAACTTTTATTATCAAAATATCGCTCCTCTTGTGAACATAATTAAATACTCTGAGGTGGATCTCCTAGAATAAATGTCACCCTCCTTGTCGGTATCCAAGAACTTGTTAAAAATGGACTTGTTGTTGTCAAAGTACAAGCATACTCTAGAAGTGTCTTGAGATCTCATAATTCATTTCACTACAAAACAGAGCTCCTTCCTGAATTAGAATGGAACCAACAACTGCTCTCACATGTAAGCTATATCCTGTCTACAACATATCATTACATAACATCAAACTACTAACGGGCGAAGTATAAGGAGCCTTACTCATTTCAATCTTCTCCTCCATAGAAGGACATTATTTGGATAACAATTTGAAATGATTAGCGAGAGGAGTCCTAATAGGTTTGGAATTTTCCATATTAAAGTATTGAAACAATTTGTCAATATAACTTTTTAGGGACATTCATATTTTCTTCCCCTTCAAATCATAAAAGATTCTCATACTAAGGATTGGCTTCATCAATCCCAAGTCTTTTATGCAAAAGGCTTGCTCAATTACTTTTTAAGATTGCCAATATAAAATGTGCTGCTCCTAAACATGAACATGTCATCTACATAAAAAAAAGTTTACAAAGTCTCTCAGAGAACCTTTTCACAAAAATGCAATGGTCTAAAGTCATCTTTTGGTAGTCTTTCTCCACCCTAATGAATTTAAACTTTTCATACCATTGCCTTTAGGTCTACTTAAGGCTGTAGAGGCTCTTCTTCATAGGCACGCCATGTAGTCCTTCTTTTAAACCTTAAATCCCTTTAGTTGCTCCATGTAGATCTACACATTTAGTTGTTCTACCATTTGATCAAAACACGTTCCCAAAAACTGAGAGCAACACATATAGAGGGCATCTTCACTATGAAAGAGAAGATCTCCTCAAAATCAAAGCCTTTCATTGATTGAATTCCTTCACAATTAACCTTACCTTGTGCCTCAATGATGGATTGCCCTCTTCAAGCTTCAATATGTACACCCATTTAGTTTTAAGTATTTGCTTAGCCTTAGGCAATTTCATCACCTTAAATGTAAGATTCTTATATAAAGATGTCATCTCATCTTGTATAGCATCTATCAACTCTTTCATATGCTTTTCTTCTATTATTTCATCCAAGCATTTTGGCTCTCCATCATTGATAAACAATCCATACTTATTTGCTTATAGCAAGTGGAAGGACGGCAATCTCTCACGAATCGTTAAATTGGAATGGCTAGTGTATGCTCAAAGATATCACAATGAGTGTTGTCATAAGCAACAACGTGGTCATCCTCTTCTCATGGATAGAAATATTTCCCACATCTCTACCATCCTCCACCTATGTGGAGTCAATGATGTCGGGTCAATGTCAATATGCAATTATTGTCATAAGGAGTCACCTTCTGAGCTTTGCCAATATCTTTAATAATCTCTTCTTCTACAAACACAACATCTCTCAATCTTATAAACTTCTTTTCTATCCAATTGTAGAATCGATAGTCAAACTCATCTTTCCTAGAACCAATAAAGATGAATTCCCTCATTTTGGAGTCAAGTTTGGTTCCTCATCCCTTATGATATGAACATAGATTTTGCATCTGCACACCCTCAAATGATCATAAGTAACCTCCTTCCTAGGCTACATTTTGTTATGAGCATCATCGTTTAACAAAATGTTTGGAAAAGATTGATAACGTAAACCACGACATTGAAGACTTCACACCAAAATGATAAATATAATAGAATACATGGTACTATCTCAATCAAAGTTTTTTCTCAGCTTTGCCAATATCTTTATTAATCTCTTCTTCTACAAACACAACATATCTCGATCTTATCAACTTCTTTTCTACCCAATTGTAGAATCGATAGTCAAACTCATCTTTTTTATAACCAATAAAGATGAATTCCCTCATTTTGGAGTCAAGTTTGGTTCCTCATCCCTTAGGACATGAACATAGATTTTGCATCCACACACCCTCAAATGATCATAAGTAACCTCCTTCCTAAGCTACATTTTGTTATGAACATCATCGTTTAACAAAATATTCGGCAAAAATTGATAACGTAAACCACGACATTGGAGACTTCACACCAAAATGCTAAATAGAATAGAATACATGGTACTCTCTCAATCAAAGTTTTTTTCATTCTATTGGCCACTCTGTTCAATTGTGACATTTTAGATAGAGTTTTTTTGTTGTCGAATGCCTTGAAAATGTGCATCAAAGGGCTCAAGTCCTCTATTGTCGCTATGATTACATTTTAACTTCATTCTCATTTGCCTTTCATCCAACACAACAAATTATTTGGAGGCCTAAAAAATTTGATCATTCAACTTTAAGCGAAACATGCATAATTTTTATCTCATAATTATCAATAAAAGTATTGAAGTAAAGTACACCATTAAGAGTTATTACCTTTAAAGGATTGCATGTACACAAGCTCAAGAAGGCCTTACCTTCTTTGTGGATGAATTTTGTTAAAAGCAAATTTTCATTTACTTTTTGACAATATAATAGAGGCAAGTCTTCAATTTGGCATCTCTCACTCCTAAAAGAATACTCTTCTTTGCAAGATAATTTAATTTTTTTCTAACTTACGTGGCTTAACCACTTGTGCCACAATTCAGGGGATTTATCTTTGTTAGCCACATTCACATTACCTTTAGAAATCGAGATTTGCAACACATATATACTTGACAATTTCTTACTGTGTGCAATCACCAAATACATTCTAGTAAGCTTCCATAAGTTCTTATAGAAGGTTTTAGAATAACCTTCAGTATCAAGTTTTTTAGCCAATATTAGATTGGATCGAATGTTCAGAATGTGTCGTACATCCCTCAAAGTAAATCTAATGCAGCTACTAGTAGTCAAACACACATTGTCATACCCTGCAATCTAAGGCCAACCGTCATTGCCCATCTTTAGGGCTTTAAAATCACTTTGTGCATAGGATGTAAAGAACTCTCCGTTTATATACAATGGACATTAAACACTTAACGGAGTAACACATCCCAATAAAATTAGTTATTGAAGTTGTTAGGAAACTCTAATTGCTTCATTAAATACTCCAAAGCAATACACACATTAATTGACATGGCAAGAAGTAAATACAAACTGAATAGCTAGTTAATTCCACTATCTCTAAATTCTTATCGGTTCCTTCTGTTAATTCCTTTCAAGTTTCTTCTCATTCTCCCTCCCTTCTTCTCTCTCTGGGACGGACCAGATTATTCTTCCAATAAATAACCTCCGTTATTGGTAACACAAACCAAAGCCCATAATTAACCTATGGATTCTACAGAAGTTTCGGTAGAGTTTCCTCTGCAACTAGACGAAAACTAAAAATACAACCTGCTCAAATGACTCTTGTACAAGCACACATCTAACAAAAAGAATTAACACAAAACCTACAACACAACACACAGGATCACAACATCTGCCATGTCATCCATGGCTCCAATACAGTACTCCTATCTACCGTAT
>JAOVVI020003971.1:0-16911 GCA_028571085.2 Nepenthes alata | reverse complement strand
GACATTACAGCGCAAACTCATAATGCAACTCTGATCCTGAATAGCATACAGATAGGCTGAGAATTGATCTACCTACTTATCACTTTGTCGGCAAAAATCTCCTTCTACTCCATGAGATTTCAAACCGATCCAATTGAAGCAGCCATTTCTTCAAAATCACAGGACTCAACAAAATCTCCACATAATAAATGTCCGCAAATCGAATTTCAAATCAAATTCTTTATCTAAAAATCCAAATCGAATCTTACAACCAAGGGCTATAGACCCACATGCTTCCGCTGCACTTCTCTAATTAATCATTTGATTGTGAATTATCGCCACATCAAATTTCAATCCGGTGCTTAGATTTCTAATACAAACCTGTGTCGAAATTTGGCATGACATCAAATCACAATTGAAACCTCGGAATTGGAATATCCTACAACCTCATTATCTCGTTGGCATACCGACGAGCCATCTTTCCATCCAATACATCATCCAAATTAGTAATAAATGGGCCAACCTCAATAGCCAATTTCATAATTATCCTAAGCGCATTCATATTCTCATCGTCCTGGGCAATCACCAAGCAAAATTCATGGAGGCTGCTCATGCTCCACTTTCTCATATGAACACATAATACATCAAATCTAAAGACTTTTGACCCAAAATATCGCCAATAATATTCTCCTTCTTGGCTGACACCGAAACTCCCATCACAGCCCTTAAACGATCTACCCACTTATATTGCCACATGATTAACTCCTTTACAAAATAATTTTTTTAAACCTTTATAATCAAATTGAACCATAACTATATCCATATAAATAACATTTTAAAATTCTCAAAGCAAAGACCTCAACCGCTAACTCCAAGCCATAAGTGGAATAACCTTGATCATAGACATTCAAGCACCGAACCCGTAGGCAACTACTAAAATACGCTGCATCAGAACACAACCTCAAATCTTTCTCGGAAGCATCATAACCTACCACAGATTAACTTGATCCATCAAAGATCGACCAAATCAGCCTTGTCGATAATCCGCCCTTCATTTCTTGAAAGCTTCCCTCATAATTCCAACGAACACCAACCGCTTCTGAGCCAAATGGCCCACGGAAGCTACAATTCTTGAGGAATGCTCAACAAATCACTTAATAGATTTAACTAGACCCAAGAAATTACATACCTTCACGACAAGCGATGGCCTTTCCCAACCGGCCACCGCTTTAACCTTCTGTAAATCTACAAACATGTCATCGAAGAAACAACAAACCCCAAATAACACTACTCCCAACCAAACTCATATCTCTTCAAATTGGCAAACAACTGACTACCCTTCGTAGCTATGACACAGTCCTCAGACGGACCTTATGCCCCACATAAATTCTTTAAGGCCACAGAAAGACTCCAAGATGTGGCCACATATGCCAACTAAACTTAACACACATCTTCATCAAATACTTATAGGCAAAACGATATCAATTTTATTGCCTCTCAATCATCTCTTCCTCATATTTAAAATTTACAACCCAAACTATAAATTAGAATATTCTTACCAAAATCATCTATACTAATATGGTAACTTGCCAATCAAATCACTCCTAATATTACATCAAAGTCTAGCACCTCAAATAAAATCAGATCAGTCAATCATTTATATCTACAGACCTAGACCAGACACTTGAGTCCACAAATTTAGCAGACCAAGGTTTACCCATCAGAGATAAATATCCTCAAAGCTCATTTTAAAAATTAGAAAAGTATAGAACATTTACATACAATCTCAAACACCACAGACTTATTTCCTTTCCTTAACCAGAATTTATGATCTTTACTATCTCAAATGCCAAATGGAGAGCAATTCTTTCAAAAATTACCTCCACAAAATATCATAAGAAGTGAAATGCAGCACTGAAAAGCCCAACACTTTCTTACCTCACTCTCCAACTTATGGGTAATAGACCAAACTTCATCTAAACAACTAAAAATCTCAAACACATCCTCCACTTCTGAAATTCAATTTAAGCCTTAATTGGATCAAACATCCCAAAAATTTTCAAAGCTGGCTCACTTTTAATCATCCGAAGGGTAGTCCATCTCACCCCTAACAGACTATCCTTCACATAGTAACCAAATTCTCATATGGCTGCTGAATCGATTAACCAATTATGTCGCTTGCGTAACTCATTACAGCCAACTAATCAACTTCCTGAGTCGAATTCAAATAGCGACGACCCAAATTTTCATTCTTCACCATAGGCTGCACTTATCACGCTAAATATTCGATTAATTTCTCACCCAAGATGACCCAAAAATACCTCTCCTTATGACCTATTCTCTGATCCACCTCTGTCACGACCCAAGAATATAATATACGCATGTCAAAAATAAAATTGATAATAATGTTTTTATTAATCATAAAAATCTAACTCGGGTATGACAGTCATATACATACAGACCTAATATAATAAAACCCGCACAAGATATCATCGGATATAAATCAAGACAAACATTATATGCGACCTGCTATCCAAACTTCATAAGGAAGGTATCCAAATATACAATAACTCATCAACACAACGCAATAAATCTAATATATTCCATACATGATCAAGGCCCTCATCTGGCCAAAGACAAAAATCATACTATATCCCCGAGATCTGAAATATGACCAATAAAAAAATCTCTACTCACCGATAGTGATCTGCCGTAATAAATCACATCCGAACTCCTATAGGCATATCCAAGCCATCTGAAGGGATAAAATATGAAAACATGAGATTAGAACTCAGCAAGTATCAACATCGTATAAAACGGTACACATAAATCAGAAGTAGAGCTATCGCAGAGCAATCACGTAAAATAAAATATAATATCCATGAAATCCCTAAAAATTGAGGAGATGTCTCGTACTAAATCATCATCTGTAGCAAACAATCCCTCCGGGACATGATCATAATAAATACAATCCTGTCAAATTTCATAGATAATATCATATCATATGATCCGAGATCACATTATATAATCGCAACCGTCACCACATCCAAGTGGGACACATACCATCGTTCGAATTTAAATCTCATATATCATATGCTGAAATCAAGAAAATACCGAAACTAAAACGTACAAATCTAAAGCATGTTCTGAGGCTTAACATATTAATATGTACGAGATATCCCTATCGCCCATCTGTGAGCCAAACCACATATCTCAAATCGTAGTCTACGCAATACATGCAGAAATACAAAGTATGCAAGAAATCAGAGAACCAAAGATAAATAATACCAACTTAAGGAAGGGTTACCCTCGTCCGATAACCATGACTTTATCAGCTACGATTTAGGCCAGTAGCTCAAGGACATCCACGTACTCTGTCTCCCATAGATTAGAAACTTACTCACTATATTTTACCACCCACGGCTTTGGCTGTAACCTCAAATTTTAATTATATAGTAGTACGTCCAAATATATTATTCCGCCAATTTCTTACGATGGTTCTTATTTAAATACACAGTGGGGCAGGTCAGTTACTCAACGTTTCAACCTTCCTTCTAGCAGAAGTGGTCATATCATATACGTCTCCATTGGGACTAAGCCTCCCCATCGAGAGCGGTACCAGTAGCTCATGCCCTAGATAACATATAACGACCCATCGGATCTCAAACTGTCATGGTCCCATAGTGATCCCGACCATGGCAGCATGCACGTGGACCAATGCATGGCCTGGTTCATGGTTCCATAACATACTGATAGACAAATATACATATATATACAATGAGTATCTGAAAATCCTCCAAATCATAAATATCAGTGTAAAATCACAACACAACTGATAAAACATACTTGCATGTACATAATTAATAAATTGGGTGTGTATAAAAAAATACATGTTAATAAAATTTCCAACAGTAGTCAAAACACATCAAAAATTAAATCAGGCCAAGAATAGGGCTAGAAGAGACTTGCCTCGACTTTCTACTCCACAGATCTAAAGAAATGATATCCCGAAGAACCCTAATCGGACCTTTCTCTCTCCTACCGCCGCAAAACCAGCATGATGCCCTCTCTCTTGCCATGTGGGCCGCTGCCGCTCCACCACCGCACCGCCTCATGTGGTCGTCGCCAGCCTCCCCAGCCTCACCCTGACGGCATCGCCGCTATTGCACTTTCGATTTTCTCCCTCGCGTCGCTTGCGATGCTGCGCCGCTTCTCCCCCCTCACGCTGCTCGCGTCGCCGCCACCGCCGCCTCTTCCTTCTCCTCTCTTCCCCACGCCGAAACCCTACTGCCTTCACTCTCTCTCCCCAGCTCCCTCGATGCTCTTCTGTTTTCCCATTGTTTTCCTTCTTTTATTTTTTTCTTTCTTATATATATAGATATATTATATTATTATTATTTATTTATTTATTTATATTTTTTATTTTATTTTTTTATTCTAAAATTTGATCGGTACTCAGGTGATAACATGGACGCACCTCGGGCGCCACTCCGTACCTCCGATCATTCCCAGAAATTTTATAATATTTTAATTTATTTTTACTATGTTCGAAAATATTCAAAATCATAATTAATATTAAAATAATCTAAATGGGATCCAAAATATTACAACTTAAACCTCGAAATATATCTATGTACATGAGTTATGAGCTTACATAAAAGTGATCTATCCGAGAAAATAGAACTTCTAAAGAGCAAACACAACATTTGACCGTGCATTTAAAAGTGAGAAAATCCGCCAACTGAATTTCTGAAACACAAATATCAAAGCAATAAATTTAAAGGTTCAACAACTAAATGTTTCAAATTACATAAAGAAACACGCAATCCCCGAGGCTCTACATTTTGAGATATAAAGAATGTCAGATATATTTTCATTAAACGTTCATGATAATAGAATTTGCTAACATTAATTAGATTAAAAGAAGTTATTTTATAATATTAGAGATACATTTCTCTTATTAGGATACAAAATATAGCTATCAGATGTAGATTCGGTTTTCACTATTCAATCAAGCATCCCACGATTGGAGTTTGTTTTTGTTGGTTAGGGTTAGTAGTTTGATCAGGTTTTAATACTTATGGTTTGATTTTTACAACATTTTTGTCTAATATATGAATTACTTACTGATGCGTCCTGGATCTGAGTCGTCGACGGATTCGAGTACAACTGGATCTATGTTTCGAACAAAAGTAAACCTCAATCTCTGTGCTCTTTGACTTGGATCATACACACCACAATAGAAGACAAGACGTTAAAAAAAAATGGTGGGACTCACTCCCTAATTTTTCTTCCGACGTTCAAATCAGTAATTTTTTTTTCGATATGAAGAATGTAAAGATAGAATTTATAGAAAACGATGAGGGGAAGGGGGATTTATGAGTCTGACTCAGAGGTGGCGCTCGACGTAGAGCGACTTTTCCTGCTAGTGCACCCATGGAGAGTTGTTTTTTAGGATGTTGGGTTGACAGAGAGTGAGCAGTGGGAATGGAGAACAGCGCTCGTGGACTCGTTTGAGTGCAACCACTAGTATCAATTTGAGTATTGGAGAGGGCATGCCACTGGAGTTTGTCACAAGGGCCTTTTATAGCCATGGAACCCCCCAACCTCGCTTGGGTGGCCAGGCTGACTGCCAACTACCTAGAGAAGATTTGTTCTAGCTGGAGAGGGGTTGCTAGTGCCATTTATGTCAATCATGATCGGTCGGAGGGATTCCTTCCCTCCCTGTGGAGATGCTGTATGTGGTAAATGCTAGGGTTTCCATCGCGAGAGATATGCTGAGTTGGGGGCTTTTTGTTTTGGGAAGATCATGATCTGTGGAGATATTCGGAATCTTGGTTGGTTAATGCAGGTAATCTCTCGTGTGTGGGAACGAAGTCGTGGGCCATCTGAACCGTGCCTTATCCGATTTGGGCCACATCTAGCTGACTGAGGATCACCTCTAGTCAACTAAGACATCGTCCCCATCACTAGCCCCCCATGCCAGGGGTTCAAATTTTCAGCCCCTAACATCGTTCCCACCTCTAATTTTCTGTCCTCGCGATTCTCTGCAAATTTGTTAGGGTGGTGGTTCCTTGGCGTTTAGTGACCCGCTGGTTTCTTCACGTGTTATAAATCGAGGGCTCGCGACATTCCTTTGCATTGCATCCCACCTTGATCAATGAAATGGCGTGGGAGCTAGAAGCCACTAAGAGGCTTGGGTTTTCAACGGAAGTTGTTTTCCTCAACTGGTGGCATCATCCTGGGACGTGCTTACGGTCCTCTTCGATCACCTCTTTTTGTGTGGGGTGCCACTTTGGTTACCCCATTTCGCATCCATCTGGAACCATACTCGACTCTTTCTCTGACTTAGGCTAGGACTAGGCCTGCCGGCGACTGAGCCTCTGCCCTGGCTAGAGGCTTGTCTCTAGAATAGGCTACTGCTATGGATTCTCCTATCCTCACCATCGGTTGGACTCATAGAGGGTTCTCGGTCTCGTGGTTGTTTTCTCTTTATTGCAGGTTAAGGCTTTCCTTACCCATTGGCTACCTGTGCACGACTACCTTCCTTTATGATGTGACCTTGTCTTGAAGTGTCATTCTTTTGTCCGAGAGCTCGTTTCAATGGAGTAGGACCATTGCGGTTGGACAGCCATCCATGTTTCATTGGCCTCTGAGGGCTTTATAACTTGTAAGGAGAGATCAATGAAAAGGACTAGCAACCATCTTTCACATATTACTTCTATCACTTCTCCGTCTCTCTCCTGCTCTTCTTTTTCTTCTTTTTTTTGACATCGGACCGGGATGAGAAGCCAACATCCTCATGGGAGCCAGACTGGATGGCCGTTCAGTTTCATCGACCAAACCTGCTAAAATTCAGAGTGGTTTCTAACCAAACAAATGGACGAAGTCAGATTAGTAGTTGACCAACTTCACCAATCAATCTAGCAAACATCCGGGTTGGTTAACAAAGCGTCAGTCCGGTATGAATACATCATGTCTCTCTGCCACCATTTTGGTTTACTCAAGAAATAGAGCACAGTGTCCTGGGAAGTCGTTGGGCTTTGTACTCCAACCCGTCATTATCCGCAGCGTGTCTATCACCATAATGGCTACCGATCACCATTAATGAAACAGGATGACGTGACTCTTTTGAACGTCTCCCAGTGATGACACATGGCAGACATTATAAGCACTTTTTGAATTTATTCGGCGACCACCATTATAAAAAGAAGGGATGCCTTTGTAAGTTTAACTTCTCCTTCCTACTTGTTTTCACTGAGCCTGTTCTCCTTCAACTTCTCTGTAACTTGCTTTTCTTAGATTTCATGGCTCCCAAGTTTGGGGAGATTCACTTCGTCCTTGACTCCGATGATGTTGGGGCTTTGTAAATTAAGTACAACATTCTATAGTCAATTCTATATTTGGTGCTGGGAGAGCACGATAGGGCCTGCTCGCCTTCAGAGGGCTTCATCACTATTTATAAGGTTCACCTGAAAAGTGGGCTTCGCCTTCCTATCCTCAAGGAGCTATTCGATGTGTTTCTAGCCCTCGGAGTTCCAGTGGCGAGGTTTCATGCAAATGCCATCCAATACTTGTCCTCTTTGAGCATATTCCTTTGCCATCCGGGAGGACACTTAGTGTGACGGCGATGAAGGTTATCTTTTGGTTCTCCCAGAGTGGGAATTGGATCTCACTATCCACTTGCAAGCTGCACATCAGTGAGGCCATTCCTGACTCTGTCAAAAACTGGAATGACCAATTCTTTTTTGTAAAGGTTTCTGATGACTAGCCCTTGTCCAGATATTGTGGTAACGTGCCGGCTACCCTTACTAGCAAGGCTTCACGCAAGGAGGTGGAGTCCATCAGGCTGTTGACAGGGCTGATCTAGGCCCACCTGGAGGAGTTTTAGTGGGACCATCTTTTGTCAACTAAGGCCCTTGCATTGGCCTGTTGAGGCCCACCTTCTCCGAGAAAAATGCCATGGCCACCGCTCCCCTACCGGCATAGCCTAGGTGGAAGGCCGGGACCGTGTTAATCAACGATCCTTCTGGCAATCCATCTTGGTGGTGATTTGCATCATCTATGGGTTCCTCGTCATCTTCTGCCACCAAGGGTCTTCTAATGGTGGAGCAGATGAGGAGCATTGGCGAGTCATCTAGGGTGTTATCCCTCACTACTCCTGATGTCGGGACCACTAAGGTCGATGTCGGGATGCCCTTAGTTGGTTTGCTTCTTGCTCCTCTTCCAGGCATGCCGGTTGGATCGGTTGGGTCAACAGAAGAGACAGACCAAACTTGCCCTAAGGCCCATCTGGGAACAAGGATGGAGGCCAGCCTCGAGGCTTTTCCAGAGGGCCCATAGGCGTTTCCCCCCTCTTCCATGTCAAAACGGGCAGTCGCCCGTCCTACTAGACAATTAGCCAGAGAGGAGTTGGAGATGAGCCGTCCTACGCAGGTCGGGTGGGCGGACGAGGTTGAGGAGATGATGATGACGGAGGCCTCTCTGACATCAGTGCCCTTGAGAGTTGCTACGTCTAGGGAGCCCTACATCCAGTTAAGTCACATCGAGCTTTTGCACTTTTTTCAGGGGCGGCTGGCCTCAACCTCTTTTCATTGTTTTGTTTTGCAAGACGACAAAGTGATGCAATTCCTACAGACTTGCTTGTACCAGTGGTCGTCCCGGATCCAAATGCTGGAGATAGAGGTCGACCGTTTGAACTAGACAAGGGTCGACACGAAGGTGGTGGAAGAGGTGAAGGACCAGTTGGACTCTGTCATCTCCGATGTTGAGTTGTACCATTACCACATCTTGGATCTCGAGCTCTAGCTTTTCGGCGTCCTGGTGGAGTTGCAAAATTTTGGGGACACCCTGTGCCGATCTGAGGATGCCTTGCAGGCCGCCGAGTAGTACATGGCTTCACTCCGAAGCGAGAATGTTAGACTCAGAGAGGAGTTGACAACTCAGATCGGTCTAAAGGAGTTGGGTCCTATTGTGCATGCAAGGTTCCTAGATGTCATCTTGCTATATAAGCAAATCACCTCCATTTTTTATCCTGGCTTTCCCACCGACATCTTCGATCAGAGAAACAAGGTTGCCCAACGTCGATCAAACCTGGTCGGCTTTTCCACCAGGGAGGGCCCGTCATCTCATCCTCCTGCCAACACTAAACTGTAGGGTTTCTATCCTCGTTATGTTTTCTTCTTATTCATTGTATATTTTTTTTACCGTTGTCTATACAAATTTGTTCCGTAATGAATAAAAGAAGATTTCTCTAGAGTTGGTGATGAAGTCTTTATTTTCATACAACCTTGCATTCCTATGATTGTCTACCAGCTGAGTGAGTTTGCTTTTGTAGCCAGGCCCTTTAGAAGAGTTAGAGTCATCATGGGCTGACCACGGGCTACACGAGGATGTGACATGACATCCGTCATAATGGTGCCTACAGGCTAATTTGTTAGGGCTAGGACACACGTCGTTTGCCATTATAGTGACGCGACCTTTCAGCTTCGCTGCGTCAACGTTTCCTGCAAATGCTCCTCTTACTTAAGCATGATGTCCCCCTCTATTCCTTTCATCAATCTCCTATGGCATCTCTATTTTCACCATGGCAGATCGAGATATAATCGACATTTCAACTTTGCTCGCCCTAACACAAGCAGCGTCGTCTCCTTCTTCCCCTAAATCTTCAGCCAAGGAGGGAAGTGGAGATGGGTGATCGGTGGAGGAAATCAACCAGGAGGACTCAGTGAGTGGGGTTGCCACCAAGGAAGGACACCACCTAGGAGTCCTATTCCCCAAGCCCCATGGTGTCCTAAGGGTGCCTCGAGGCCTTGAATCCATTGGGTCTTCTCACCAGGTATGTCTGTCTTCTCAAGAAGTTGTACAAGTGCCCGATAGATGCTTTATGTGGCTGACCCCTCTTTTTTGTTTGACAGCCTGAGAGAGTGCCTCTCTTGTTGGAGGAGTCTCTACTTTTGCGAGGAGATTAAATCATCACATGTTGTGCACGTAAACTAATCGAGTCACCGATGAAATGGAGCCTCGGGTCGAGGCTACTGTCGTGAACGCATTGCAAAGTCAGGCGTGGGCCACTTATCTTGATCAGACCTTGTCTGAGTCTAAGGAAATATTGCAAGAGCTCTTTGAGGCTCACGTCCGAGCTATGGGTCAGATCGCATTACACAAGGATGGGTTGAGGACCAGGCTCCACCCTGAGGAGCTGGCCCCTGCCCTAGAGGAGCGGTTTCATGAGGGCATCCGTTTTAACAGTCAGATTGTCTCCTTAGCGACTCCCAACTTTCCCATGGGTTTCTTGGACCTGAGAAACATCGGAGCTTCTTGCCTCTCGGACTTAATCGGCTACCCAGCCAGGGAGGGTAGAAGGCCTGTGCCACGTCCGTCAAGGAGACCTCGTCCCTAGGATAGTCATCTGGGTAGGCCGTAAGCGTAAATAACACCTTATATCCTCGAGGCCTTCAGATGTCCACAGATGCACGTCTTGACTATTTATTGCTGGCATGTATGTTGTATACTTTGTGAATGTAAATTGGCAGGATTTTCTTTTTTATTTCGCTGCCGCTATTGTTGGATCTTTCTGTTGGGTGTCTGACGCCCCCCTCTTTTCTCGTTTGATTTAATAGCACTACTGTTGTCCTAGGTGGCCTACCCATTGTTGGAACATGCAACAGTTTCCCGCTCTTGGCTCTGATCTATTGACCATCGCTGACGGACAATGCTACCTCCTTCAGGAGGAGATTGCCGCACATGTGCTAAGTAAGCCCCCTAAGGTTTTTCGGTCAATTGCAAGCGGGCTACTTGGTACAGGACCAAGGTTTAATCCGGCCGTGTATGGGCCACTCGATGTAGGACAGAGGTTCAATTCGATTAGTTTGAGCCGCTCAGTATGGCACCGAGGTTCAATTCGACCACGTTTGGGCTGCTTGGTGTGGGACCGAGGTTTAATTCAACCACGTGTGGGCCGCTCTGTGTGAGTCCGAGGTTTGGTAGCAGGTGAATGAGAATTCACCCGACTTAAGGGCAGTCTAAGTCATTCGAATTAATGCAACATCACACAAACATTTATATGGGAAGGAAAACAAAATTGACAACAATATGTAAGGACAACAAAAATGACAAAAATATGTAGGTACATGAGTTATTTCGTTAAACATAATACAATATTACAAGCACCCTTTAGCAACATACGCATGACCTATCTGGCTTCAGTAAGAACCTTACTGGTAATATCTCTTTAGATGGATGGCATTCCATGTCCTTAGAACCCATTTGCCGTTCTGGGTTTGAAACTTGTATGTTCCTTTCTGCAGAATGGCAAAAATGAGGGAGGGACCTTCCTAATTCGGGGAAAACTTGTTCCTATCTACGATTTTGCTGGTGGCCTCTAACCTTCGTAGGACCAAGTCTCTAACCTTGAACTACCGAGCCTTTGCTCTCTTGTTGTTGTACTAGAAAATCCACTGTTGGTAGGCCGTTATGCGTATCTGGGCCTCATCCCGCGCTTCTTCAAGCAAGTCTAGATGCTCCCTAAGCCACTCGGAGTTGCTAAACGAGTCGAAACCTTCTACCCAGAGGCTAGGGAGTCTGATCTCGACTAGGATAACGGCCTCGATCCCGTAGCACAAACTGAAAGGTGTCTCACGTGTCGGCTCCTTCAGCATTGTCTGATATGACCAGAATACAAAGGGCAACTCGTCCGCCCAGGAGCCCTCGATGTCTTCCAACTTTGCCTTTAGCCCGTGCAGTAAGATTCAGTTGGTATCCTCCACCTACCTATTTGACTGTGGATAGGCTATTGAGATGTGGACCAACCTAATATCCAAACTGGTGCAATACTTGGTGAAGCGCTTGCCGGTGAACTGGGATTCGTTGTTGGTTATGATGACCTCGGGAATCCAGAATCTACAAGCTATATTCTATCGAACAAATTTCGTGGCATTTTGCTCGGTAATTCGGGCTTGTGGGGAGTTTTCAATCCATTTTGTGAAATAGTCAATACCCACCATGATGAACTTTCTTTGTCCTGACGCAACAGAAAAATGGTTGAGAATGTTGAACCCTCATTGCGCGAATCGCTAGGGGAACAGAAGGGTTCTCAGCTCTGTGGGCTGTTGATGGGGCATGTTACCATGGACTTGGAGACTTTCGCATTTCCTTACGAAGTCTATGACATCTCACTTCATCGTTGGCCAATAATACCCTTGACGCATTACCTTGTATGCAAGATTCTTTCCTCTAACATGCGACCCGTAAATACCAAGGTGAACCTCGTTCAATGCGTAGTCAGCCTCCTCTGGTGTAAGACACCATAAGTAAGGTGTTGAGTACCCTCGACGGTATAATTTTTTGTCTATGATGGTATACCAACCGGCCATCTTCTTTATGCACTTAACCTTGTCTGGGTTTCCTGGTAGGGAGCCATCTGTGATATATCTCCAATAGGGCGACATCCAACTCTCGCCATCAAAGACCTACATCGCCTCTTGCTCTTCCATGTTGGGAGAGGTCAAGATCTCCTGCATGTCCCTGGAATGTTGGACTGGGCTCTCTGCCACCGCTGTGTTTACAAGCTGGTCGGCCTTCCAGTTGTTTGCCCTTGGGATGTGAACCAGGTCGACTTTTCAAAATTTTGAACCATGTTCCTTACCTTAGCTGGGTACTTCGTGAGCGGCGGGTTGGAAGCTTCAAAACTTCTGCGGACCTAGTTAATGATTAGTTCTAAGTCACTATAGTTGGTCACATGCCTTGTCAAGCACTACTTGGTGAGCCATAATGCTGTGAGTAGGGCCTCATACTTAGCCACGTTATTGGTGGCCGATAACCCAAGCTTTAAAGAGTATCTCACTTCAAATTTGTCTGGCATATTTAGGATTACTCTGGCCCCACTGCTTGAGTTTGTAAATGATCCATCCATGTAAAGAACCAAATTTGGCATTTCGATCTTGCAGTCAGCATCATAGCGTAGTCTATGCTTGAAATCAGGGTCGTGGTCTTGACGATAAAGTTAGCCAATGCCTGTCCTTTGATGGCCGGTTTGGGCCTGAACTATAAGTCGAACTCACCCAATTCAATGGCCCACTTAACTAGCTGCCCTGACACGTTGGGCTTTTGTAGTATACCATTTAATGGCGGATCGGTCATGACAACTATCTGATGTGCTTGGAAGTAGTGCCGCAGCTTTCTAGCTGAAAAGATGAGAGCCAGTGCGATCTTCTCAGCATGTGGGTAACGCGTCTCGGTACCAATTAACGTTTTGCTGATGTAGTACACCGACCACTACATGTCAGAATCTTGTCGAATCAAAATGAAGCTCAGTGCTGCTTCTGAAACTACTAAGTACAGATACAGCTCTTCACCCTCTCTTGGTGACGTCAGGAGGGGAGGGATGGCCAGGTACTGCTTTAGCTTGCCAAAGGTGGTCTAAAAATTGAGCATCCATTGGAAACCGTTCGTCTGTCTCCCTCAAAGCTTTGAAGAAAGGGAGGTATTTGTCTCCGAATTTAGTTAGGAAGCAAAAGAGTGATACCGGTCTCCCAATTAGCCTGTAGGCATATTTCACGTTTTGCGGCAGGGTCATGCCCATGATGGCCTTTATTTTCTCAGGGTTCACCTCGATCCCGCATTAGGAGACTATGAAGCCTGAAAAGTTCCCAGAGGACACTCTAAAAATGCATTTACAGGGTTTCAACTTCATCTAGTGTGCCCGAAACACCTCAAAAGTTTCAGCAATGTTGTGAATATGGTCGTCGGTGGTTTTTCTCTTGACAAGCATGTCGTCTACATATACCTCCATATTTCTACTGATTTGGTCGTGAATATTTTGTTCACGAGCCTCTGGTAGGTCCTGCATTCCTTAGATTGAAGGGAAGGACCTTGAACAAAAGGTCCCCTCCTTTGTCATGAATGAGGTGTGCTCTTCATCCTCTGAACTCATTCGGATTTGGTTGTAGCCTGAGTAGGCATCCACAAAACCCAAAAACTCGTGCCTGAAAGTGAAACCTACTAATAAGTCGGTCTGGGAAAGTGGGAAGCTATCCTTCAAGTATGTCTTATTAACGTCGGTAAAGTCGATGCACATCTACCACTTCTATCACTTTTCTTTATAAGGATCACATTGGAGAGCCAGTTCAAGTATTAGGCCTCCCTTATGAAGCCAGTGTCCAGCAACTTCTTAACCTCCCTCCGGATGACAATGAGCTTTTCGAGGAAGTGGTTCCTCCGCTTCTGCCGGACAGGCTTACGGTAGAGATCGACACCCAACTTATGGGCCATTACTCCAGTTGAGATCTCAGGCATATCGGTGGGGATCCATGCAAAGACATCTGCATTCTATCTTAAGAAGCTGACTAACCAGTCGTTCAAGGGTTCAACGAGTGAGCTTCTTATTTGTACGCATTTTTTCAGATTGTCTTGGTCTAGGGGAATGAGGTCGGTGGCTTTGTTGGATTGCGCCTGCTGCAAAGTCACTTCGTCCCAATGGTCTAGGTCTTCGCTTGACCCACCTGGTAAGGCCTGGGTGACTTGGGACAGATAACACGTTCGACTAGTTACTTGATCACCCAATACTTCGCTAATGCCACATGTTGTGAGGAACTTTATTTCAGATGAGGTATCAATGCTACAACTCCGAATGCCACAAAGTATGGTCGGCCAAGTATTTCATTGTATACAGAAGGCAGGTCGTCAACCAAGAAAGTGAGCGTGTGGAATGTTATCATGGGGTAAGTGCTCAAGGTAACTTCCTGCTGGATAGTCCTTTGGATAGCCACTAGTTCGTTATCCAGCCTGTAGAAGGGCCCTTCGGTAAGTTTCAGTTGGCACTTTTTTAGACTCAATTTAAAATACGTATCAAAATAAAATAAATCGTGCAAACTTTTATTATCAATAAAAATTCCTTTTTAACTGGTAATCGATGATACAATCTAAAATTAGGGCGGATACAATTAAAGGGTCAGAATAAGAAGAGATTGCATGTGTCATATTGTCATTGCTAAAATTTCTGACAACATCTTCTACACTTGGTTTTTTATTCTGAGTTGGCCTCTCCTGGTGATCCAGGTGGTTGGTCTTGGGCGCTCTGATGGTCACCATATTAACCACTCTGGCCACGACTGGGTTCCTTAGTTGTTACTACTCTGGCCTTTCTTTGCCCGCCGGACCGAGGTTCTAACCTGGGTTTCTTAGAAATTTAGTGAGGTGGTCTCTTCGAATCAACTCCTCAATCTCCTTCTACAGAGTTCGGCAATCCTCTATGCTGTGATCTGCAGATTAATGGTAGTCGCAGTATTTCGTCTGATCTCCTCCCTCTGGGTTCTTCACCGATTTCAACCACTTCAAGAACTTCTCGTCCTTGATCTATATAAGAATGTTCGCCCTAAAGTCATTCTGAGGGGTCAGGTGTATGGGCCTGAACTCTCTCCGCACAATCGGCTCTGCCTTGGGTTGCTTTTTGCGGGGATTGTTCCCATTCTTACTCTTTCCATCTGTCGGCCCAGAGCAGGGGTGGTCCACTCATTTCGGGCACTTCACCTTGTTAGCTTTCTCAACATCTATATAGGCACAGGAGATGAACTTAGCCTCCTAGAATGTTTGCGGGTCCTTACGAGCCAAATGCTTGAAGAAGTCACCAGCCCTAGAGCGGAGATAAAATTGCTTAACTTCACCTCGTTGGTGAGGTGGGTATCCCATGAGCCTTAGTAGTAAACCAACCCAAAAACTTCTTTAGATTTTCACCCGACCCTGCTTCTATTTTTTACGGTTAGAGATGACTGCGAAAATGATCGAAATGGTCCATAGGGTTAATGCTTCCATCGTATGATTCCAGGGTCGGCATCTTAAACTTGGGAAGAAGCAGGTGGGTCCGGATCTCCACAGTGAATAGCAACCTCTTCAGGTCAGTGGAGTGTCCGCCGACATCGCCCTTAAATACGTGTTTCCATATTTTTTTTAACTTTTTACTTTACCCGAGAGGAGGTTGCTGTCCTTTTCACGTTAAGGTAGGTCCTCAACTCTAAATGTCTAGTCGAGCGGGGCGACACTAGTTGGCTGCTATCACTGGCCAGTCGAGTGATGCACAAGGCTCCTTGGGCTAGGGGCCTCTACTCATCGCAAGAGTAGCATGGATTTCTTCGTTCAGGGCTCTCCTCCGGTGTCCCATGACTCAACCAACCTTCTAACTTAGAGCAACTCTTGGCATTCGATGCTGCCGAGGCATTGGAGTTGCAAGGGCGCAGTGCCCTCCTGGCCAATTTTTTTCTTCTCAGATGTCTGCGCTTGGAGGTTGTAGTGTGGGTAGAGGAGGAGGGATCCCCCTGCCCCTACCTTCCTTGGTGCACAAAGAGCGCTTGGAGTATCCATGGCATGTTGCTCATTTTCTTCGCCATCGCTATGATGATGAGAGCCAGTCGCTTTTCTGCTCGACTACCCGTGGAGGGGTTGTCATCGGGGGAGGTGACATCCTTAGCAGGAATACTAGCTTGGGCTCTCCTGTTAACCATGCTTCTAGAGAAAATAGTGGTTAGGTCTTTTGTTTGACTTCCTATAGACGACGGCAATGATGCATCTTGGATCCGACTTGTCGATGAATTCAAGTACAACTAAGTCTCCGGTCCGAGCAAAAGTGGACCCTGATCTTTGTCCTCTTTGGCTTGGATCATGCACACAACAATAGAAGACAAGGCGTCAAAGGAAAACGGTGGGATTTGCTTCCCGATTTATCCTCAACGCTTAAGTCAGTAATCCTTCTTCCGAGATAAAGAATGCGAAGATAGAATTTATAGGAAACGATAAGGGGAAGGGAGATTTATGAGTCTGAGTCGGAGGTGGCGCTCGGCGTAGAGCGATTTTTTATAGTGGTGCGCCCTTGGAGAGTAGCTTTTCAGGACACTAGGTTGACTAAGAGTGAATGGTAGGTATGGAGAACGGCGCTCGTGG
>JAOVVI020003970.1:0-18271 GCA_028571085.2 Nepenthes alata | reverse complement strand
GGAGAACTTAGTTTTAGTTTCCCTTTGATGTTTTGAAAATTTATAAAATGCTTTCCGCTGCTTAAGACTTATGAAAGTTGATTCTTTGTTGATTAATATTATTGAAAAGTTTAGTAAGCATCTCAGATTCTTTTAGTCCGATTAAATGTCGCCCGGCCTATTATGGAACTTGTCGGAAGACCAGCCTTACGCAGTCCAGCCTCATGGATCCTGTGTAAAAGAAAAAGAAAAATTTTTATGTCCAGTAATGTTATTTAATTGTTAACCTGACGGCGACGGTATTGAGTTATTAAGTACGGGCCGTCACATAAAGGCTCTTGCCTTAGGACCTTTTTTCTCTCTTTCAAACAAGAGGAAACGAATGTTCAAGAGCTTCCAAAGAGAAAGCTTCCAAAGGAGAGAAACTAAAAAGATAAAGAGAAGAAACTCCCAAACTTGTACTTTGTAAGACCTCGAACTATTATGAAGTATTTTCAAATGCCCAGTACCTCGTGGTTTTTCCTCATTCAAGAGGAGGCTTTCCACGTAAAATCTGATTTTCTCTCCAACTCTACATCTTTTCACTCTGAAACACTTGTGTTGCACCGGGACCCCGCGATCTGAAACGCAATATATAGATAAATATATATATATATTTAATTTATATTGACATATATATAAAGATGTGGGGGTATACTTGAATGTATATATATATATATATTGTATATATACTTATGCTGGGATATAATGAAAAAAAAAATATATAATTATATATTAGATAGTATATAATTATATTGATGTATATGTATGGTAGGAAATATTTATGTGAAATTATACATGTGCATTGGTATGACCGAAATTCGAATAATTGATCATGTGATTGCTCTGTATCTCATTGATGAAAATCCGATAAAAATATTCTTCTCGTTAACCTTGGTGGCGTGCGTATAACTTTATTGGCACTCTATGACTAAGTTGATGAGAGCGTATGAAAATACTAAGGTATCGAGTCGAATGAAAGGTCATGGGACCTTAATACAGTCTATATTTTTTCGATACTAAAGCCATATGCTGGAGGATGAGATCGTTGTTATTGAGGAGAAATGCTTATAACCTAGTAACCATCGTAAGAGATGATATCTGGGATAGCATTGGCGAGGGGTATCGAAGGTGGTATCGGCATACTATAGGTACAGCTTCTGGGAGGACTGTAGGGGTAGTTGGATACCATAGATAACCTCATTGTATTACCCAGCCGTTGGGAGTGTAAATACGCAGCCTTTGGTTTACTATGATAGAATAAGGTCCATGAAAATTTCTGTCATTCATACACTTATGACCTCGGATTGAATTAATGATTAGATTCGATAGAATCCAAGTTGCTTCTTGATATTCAGTTGTTCATATTGTTTTTGAGTCATGGATACAACAGGTTGTTGAATCCGGATAATTACTTATTTAACTCTTGTAATTATTATGTCGTTATATTCAAGACGTGTTATTGCATCCATTATTTTATTGATTTATGTACTTATTGGGTATTCGGCTCACTCTTATATTTTATTAGCTCCAAAATAGACACGTTGACAGGTGGATAAGAGAGATTGCGTGTTACTGTGTAGACTCTAGATGGATGTGATTTCAAAGATTGGGGCGTCTAGGATAAAGACTCGAGATTTTTGTATTTCAGTTATCTTTCGATTTTTTTTATAATTTCTTTATGAGGATTGAAATTTTGGATATCGATATCATTTATTGAACTTATTATTATTATAGATATTTAATTAATTAATGATGCACTTATAAAGTTCATTGATGATATCTTTGATGATATTGAGTTCATTGATGATATCTTTGATGATATTGAGTTCATTGATGACGTATAATTGATAATTTCGGATGATTCAAGACTTTCACTGTGACGGTCCGGGTCGGGTCCGGGGACTCAACTCGGGTCATCATAGCAACGACCTGGCCTCAGATTTTGACAAGGCTCGGGGATTGACCATCAGAAGGTCAAGTTGCCAACTGCTCAAACCATAAGATGGGTGAATGGCAAAACACATGTGATGGCACGATGGCACTTTTGCCCTAAAGTCATACAGAGCAATAGCAAAGAAATAATTTTAGTGACACAAGAGAAAAGGAAAATATCAGCAATTTTATCTATTGAAGTCTTCTTTATGAAGTACAAGGCTTACACCAGTGCAAATATAAAAAAAATAAACATGAAGTAAAATACAAGAAGCAGAGAAATAGCGGCACACGCTCGAGAGACCGAATAGGGGGGAAAATGCCTGAGAAGAGAGCTCTCCCCTCGGTCACATCTACCCCACAATGGTGCCCCACGAAGTGCAGATGGAAATCCATTCCCTTGCTGAAGGATGAGTAAAACATTGCCACATCGAGAGAAAGGCCTCTGCCACGAGGTCAATCACCAAAGCCGTGGCACCAAGAAAAATAACCGAATGCTTAGCCCAGTAGGACCTCGGGTGCTCCTCCTCCAGCAAGCCCTGGAGATGACCAGCAACAAAAGGAGCAAGAGCGAGAGCATTTCAAGAGACCAGTGAGCTGGAATCAAGATTCTCGCCTCCCGATGTTCCTCTAGAGACTGAACATCCAAGCCAAGAGGAGAGAAGGCGTGTGACAATTGATGAGTTACAATGAGGAAACACCCTCAAAAAGGGCATAACAACAGGCCTCAAGAACAACATTGAGTCTTCCACAGATCCATATGACCCCCGTACGGAGCATCATGGAACATGAGATAAGAGAAAGTCCCCACATTACTTCATCAGCATGGAAATGACCTTGGGTCCCAAAGCCTGCGAACCCTTCAACTTATAGCCCTGCAGGAGATCAAGCGAGCTCCCAACAAAAGAGCGCTCCACCCAATAGCTGTCAATTAGAAAACAGGAAAGGCATCAATGTAGAGCTGAGTCCCAGGCTGATAATCTTACCAAATAGAGTACCGAATCTTTATGGCACACTCTGAAAGGTTACAGATTCACATGGGGAAGGAGCGTCACCCTCGAGAAGGAACGCATGAGTTGGCAATCCAAGGCCCATCATCCGACATACTAGGGCCCGGTAGAGGGCCATCTCTAGACACGGGGGGCTAGTGATTGGTCGAGTATAAATATAAGCCGGCAAGAATGAGACTCAACCGATAGAAAGGCCCAGCCAGGCAATAGGGCCCAAGAGGCTTCGTGTGAAGCCCAACGCCACAAGAAAAATCTTGGGCCTAACAGGTTGCACCAAGGCCCACTAGGCATCACCTGATACGCGCCCAATCACAATCCATTTGTGCTTCTCCCAAGATGGTTGCAGATTGGCAGCGCAGAAGAAGCCAGCCTAGGAAATGCCAACCAATGGCGGATGAAATCAACTTTAACAAGCCACAACGCCCGTCGCCCTACAACGACTCAGCTAATCTCAACAAAAGGAGACCAAACCCATACCGGCCACACCCGACGATAGTCCCCTCCTCGCCACCATAAAATGACAACTAACACCACTGGCTATCGCCAATGCTCAACGGCTGGCGAACCCGGGCAGGACACCTGTCATAGGTTCCCGTGCTCAAAGCCTCCTCTACAGAGCTTTACAAATACTTTCTTCCACATTGGGAGAAAGGGAGACTCAATCATCCAAGTTCACTCGAGGCATCTCAAAACTATCTCAAGCTAAGTTTCGAATCAAAAGCACGAGAAGAAAGAACTAGCTCTCTTCCCTTCAAAACCACCGCTCTTATCTGGCGATCTTAATGAGCTACTCTCCAAAGTGTACAAAAGGAGTCCAAGCCTCCTCAGTCCCCACTTGCACCCCTTACATACAAACATCCGTGTATTCCACATCATGTCTACCTTCACGCTGGCATCTTTATATTCTCTTGAAAAAATTACTGAATTGAGTATCAAAAAATAAATTTGGGAAGGAATTCTGACAATCCTCTAACCTCTCGTTAGCTGTTTGTGGTGCGTAAGGTTCAGGTTAAGAAACACGGAGATCGGACCCGTTCGAGCTCGACCCGACGCGAGAAATTTGAAGGCTATCTTATCCGTACGGTAACTCGAACCTAAGGGCACATCATGTTTGTTAAAAGAAGAGAAAATAATAGAGGTTACAGAGATTAAAATAATATTTGTAATGATTAAAAGAAGTTTGTGATTGTATATTATATTTGTAATTGTGAGAGGTTATAATGGATAAATTAAATGCTTTATTATCATTATTAAGAAAATTTTATTTTTAGTATTAAGTTTCACCACCTCACTCCGCCTTCTTCTGTCTTAAATCCTAAAGCTCCCTCACCTGCTATGCTTTTCAAATTTAAGATGACGAAAAGGTCTATACATTAGTTTGAAATATCAAGTTTGAGGAATGACTGGGTGCCTTGTGGCTTTTTGGAAGGAGACAAATTATCTTAACGAAGAGTAAAAAGGAGAAGAGTAACTGAAGGAAGACAAGTTTTTGAATAATCTATTCTATACGTTAATAATTTTAACAACTGACTCTGTAATTTAGAAAAGAGCAAAGATGAAGAGAAATCTTTTGCATTGGTACTAGAAAAGGATGTGAGGCAGTGGTCTACCATAATTAATTCAATGAAGGGAGAAATTAGAAGAACAGTAAACATGAAAAAAAAAACGTAAAGATAATAAAACATGCTAATAGAAGTTATCTGTGATGGTGATTAGTGGCCGAGTCGATTGTGAAGCAAATTTAACGGCAGGCATGATTTTGTGACAGCTAATTGTCGAAGTCGATAATCAATTGTACAACCACATGTAACCAATTTAACATATTAACCAACATTGATCAAAAGAAATTAAGTTAACGAATGTGTTAAATTGACGGTAGAATTTGATAATAATAATTTTAAAATTCTATTAAAATTTGAGTAGTTGCAGTCAATCTCTCAAAAATTATATATGTAATTTAGCAATAGTCTAAACTTCACTCTCTTTTATTTATTAATTATTGACAGTGTAAATCAAAAAAGAGAGAGGTGCAAGTAAATTTAAATTTTTCAAAGATTTTAACTATTCTTAATTAAAATTTTAAAATAATTATTTTGGAATAAAAAATAAACGAAGTAAAGAAATTTACATTCTTCATTAGTATAAAATGTAAGGGTAGGACCTAAAGGGATCGGGTTGAGGCGAAGAGAGTGCAGGCTCCCAAACTAACCTTCCTTCCAAATCCTTAATCAATCAATTACGCTTTAGTTTGTCGTTCAAACCTTTCACACTTCACCGCTTCTATCTATTTTATCAATATTAGGTATTTCGTTCTTCTATTGCCCGAGAAATCTATAATCATTCCTCTGTCTCTGCCCTCTCCTGTTGTCCCCAGTTCCACCGTACTTCTACTCATCTGTCCCTCCTCCTGGTGGCTTTTATCAACACCGTGCCATGTTCAACTAATTGCTCCACTCAACTCCCCTTTGGCTCGATGCTTAGGGTTTCATTTACATCCTACTTTTATTAATTCAATCCAATTTATTTTGATTCCTGTAAATATAGTTGTCGGCATCCCTGTCTCGCTGCTTTTGCTTTACTGTAGCAAAAAAAATGGCACGCCCTACTTTAACAGACCTTACATATCCAATTACATTCGCAGTAATTTTCCCACCAAATCTCTAGGGTTTTGATTCTAAGGTGTGCCTATGCTTTCCCAACATCGGCGAGAGTGTCACATAAAGTAGTATCCAGTTCGTGTTTACTTCTGTTCCACCTTCAATCATTTTGAGTTCGAATTAGTCGTTGGAAGCTCAATCATTTAATGGCCTATCAGCAGATTCCGGGTCAGCCTGGTTCAGGATCGAGTTCCAGTTCAGGGCTCCAGTACTTGAATTCCCAGTTTGGTGACACCACCTACACTAAGGTCTTTGTTGGAGGCCTTGCTTGGGAGACTCAGAGCCAGACTATGCGGCGCTATTTTGAGCAATTCGGGGAGATTCTCGAGGCTGTTGTTATTACTGATAAGAACACCGGCCGGTCCAAAGGATATGGATTTGTGAGTATTCATTGTTTTCTCGATTCAGTTCAATGCGGTTTCATTTCAAACTGATCATAATTCATTGATCCCATTGGGGTTGTATTTGTTGTCTTCTTTCTATTATGAAACTGATCCATATTTGCTCAATGGAAAATGGGAACTAATGATCTTAGCATCTATGATGCGTTCCTTCTGTCCCAAAATCATCACTAAATCAGAAAAAAAAGTGAGACACTAATTTTTGAGATTCAGGGAGTTCATGATTTCTCTAGTTCAGACGAGATGTTATGAAGAGCATCTGTATTTGATGTAGACTGATAATATTTTGATTCATATGGAGGGTTTAGGTGACTTTCCGGGACCCTGAAGCTGCTAGGAGAGCGTGTGCTGATCCAACACCAATCATTGATGGAAGGCGTGCAAATTGCAACTTGGCCTCTCTTGGACGACCAAGACCCGCTTCCTCATTTGGTATTGCAATTCGGATAATCATTGTTTGCAGCAATAAATGCTTGTTGGGAAATAACATGTACTAAAGTGAACCTGATTTACCATGTAGTAATACAATTTTTGGCTCTCCAAGTTGAATGAGGACATTGGATTGACCATATGAAATTGGCAATTCACTGTTTATGAACAATAGAATGAGGATTGGTGCATGATAAGGTTGCACTATTGTGACTTATAAGTCACGGGTTCATATCACAAAAACAACCTTTTTGTAATATAGAGGTAAGACTAAATAAATCTAGCCTTTCCTGGATTACATGATATAAATCCTCTTGCATGGGCCGCCCCTTTTTATGTTTTATGAACTAGGAAAAGATTGCTAGATCACATGGTTTCATCTAATGATGAGAAGTTGTGGTAATGCTTTACCATCATGGAAGAAAGGAAAGCCATTTGTGCTTCACTACTTAGGAGTTTATCAATCTCAAAAGAATTGTTTGGATTGGCATTAATTCTCATGTTTTTGGAGAATCCTTAATGTTAATGTAGTACACTCATAGAGAAACAAAACTTGTAGAGAAGCAAAAGAAATTTTTCGGGTAATGTGAGATAGTTATAGGGGATATGAATCATGACCATTGATTTTTCAAAGTGAACAATATCTTTCATGCCATATAATTTGACACAAGGAGGATTGTGTTAGATGACTACCAATAATTGTAGAAACTTTTGTCAGAATTAATAAGATAAAGCCTTGTTGAAGTTGTGTTGGAGCATTCCAAAGATACACACATTATTACATCATAACTAGGGAGAGGCGAAGAATTAGCAAGCTTTTACTGGAAGGAACTTATCATCTCGTTCTTGAATATGGGCCAAGTATGCAAATTTTCCAATCCCACACCATTTCAGATGCAGGAGGCTAAAGAGGCAATTTCAAAATAGTGGAACTAGATTGAGAAGTTGAAACACAGGGACCGTTGCTTGGAAGTAAAGTTGGAAATTGCCTTGTTTCATGCCAGGTTTTTGCTGTCTCGGGATATAAGTGTGTCAAAATACTTTAAGGCATTTCGAACTTGCTGATAATGATATTTTATTCAAGACATTTTTGTGTCCACATGTTTTTCTTTTGTAGCCAAATATGCCAAGATGAAATGCATTAAAGTAGATAAATTTATGTTAAGCACAATTCATATATACACCGTTATAAGCTTGTTTAGCAAGAAGTTGTTCAATTATTTTTAAGTAACGACATGGTAGTTTAATAAATTAGTAGCATGCATATTATAAATCATTAGGCATAAATCAGCTTATAATTATTGTAATTATTTGATTAATTAAATCTTAAACAAACAAAATATGTCATTTTTAAGTTGGTTGGATCTGTGTCGGGTTGACCTATTTAATAAACATGTTTATTTTGTTGAACCGGACTTGCCAAACTCTGTCTTAGCTTTAAGGTGTGTCATGTGTTGTGTCAAACATTACTGGAGGAGCATAGAGATAGTTGCACAGTGATTAGAAGAAAAATTGCTAGAAGTGATGCAAGATACTAAACAAATAGTAGAAAAATCAAGAGTGATCAAACAAACAGGGAAAACTTCATTGCACAGGAGAGGAAAAATTGTTGATAACAATCTCAAAGATAGTTGTGTAGATGTTTAAAAAAATCATGAAAATCACTGTAAGTTGTGAGTAATGTAGTGGAACGTTAAGAAAGAGTAATTGGACAGTGACAAAAGTGAATTTGGAGTATTTGGTTTTATGCCAAGATGATCATTCACTATTTGTCTAAATCAATTGAGAATGTTGATTGGCCAACTTTTGGCAAAATAAAAGGGATCTACACATGATTTTCATTTATATGGGAAAATTTTACAACAAGATTACAAATCAAGTTTGATGGCAGAATTTTATGAAGCAAGAGAGTGGGAATCATACATATAGATGGTACTTGATAAATGTATGATGGGGTGATTACTATAGTAAGCACAATAGTAGGGAAAATTAGAGTTTTACTAATTGCACTAGGCCTACATATTGGGTTAGTATTAAGTCCTTATTTATTGGACCAAGTTATAAATGAACTCATGTTACATATTTAAAATGAGGTTGTATTTTGTTAACGGATGATACTCTTTTGATAGATGAACATGGAGCTGTAGATTCAGAATTCTGGAGAAAGAATGCAAATAATAAATTTCATGATAGTATGAGTAAAATGGAGCATGTTGAAGTCAATTTTAGTGTGCATGAGTTAAATTTAATGGTTTAGAAATCATAGAAAATTTGGATGGGCTAGTCTCAGGAACCAATTGAGAAATGCTAGCACGAAAAAATTCCATATGAGAAGCTAAAAAAGAATCTGGTAGCATTTCGTCTTTAAAATGGACGTACCCCATGATCTCAAGGACTTGTGAATTGATAACTGGTTTATACAACTAAATCCTGGGGGCTAAAACAAACAATTTGTATAAGCAAGCCCACTCAACCCCATAGGATACATCCACCAATAGTTTTGGAAAACCATCATGTGAAACTTGCAATATACCTTTGTGACGATTAAAATTTACATCTAATTTAACACCATCTTTATACATTTCACCAAACACTTATTATACACAAAATATATTTGGTAACTTGGATCTACTATTCAAGAAAATGAAGAGATTAAGATGTGAGTGTTAAGGTTAAAATGAATTAATTAACATGATGAAATATCATTTGGGTGTTTGTGATAGTTAAAATACTTCTAAAAACTTATGGGATTACATGTGAGTGACTATAATGTATGGATTGAAATGTTTGGCAATTTAAGTGTAGCATATATAATAGGTAAGTGTAGCATAGTTCAACATGGTAAAATGGATGCATGATAGAAGGTGGCCTAGTACAGGAGGCCCTAAATTGTGGGCTCTAGGAGGATTAAACATGCTCATCCTTATTTCTCTATTGCTGGGAGGCTGTTGTTAAACATGTTACCTTCAGGTCACAATTGAGTGGCCTTATCGTTGTGTCAAGGTTTTTATCCTCTTATAAAATGAATGAGTAATACAAATCTAAAAAAGATGAACAAGAAATGAAGACATTCATAGCTAGTTAAAGTGGCACCTATAGAAGGGAAGATGAGGGTAACCCCTAAAATTGTTTGAGGAACTTGAAACCTAGGTTAGGTGCATCGATGTGTAAAATTGAGTTGAGTAAGGTTGAAGGCAATGTGAAGAAGATGGTTTTTTAAAATAAGTGGAATTGTGGAAGGAGGATTGATATAATTGACTTTATGTTGGTTCCTTGCCTTATAAATTGAAAGGAGGACATTTGTACAGTGATCAAGGAATATATGTGTATTTGACCATTGATTTGGTCTCTGATGAGTAAAAGCTCTTGGGCACTTTGAAATGAGATGAAAATAATAATCAAAGATATGGTTACTTTTTAGTTGAGTTTTCCTTTTGAGTTGTCTTCATGCTTTTGTTTCAAAATATTAAATCAAACACGGTGCAATGTACTACTATGTACCAAAGAATTTTTTAGCTATGTTAGCATCCACGCAGATAGTCTGTAATGCAGTGGGAAGGCTACATAAATCTACCTTCCTTGAGTTTGCAATGTAAGAAGCCTTGTGCATGGGGCCATTTTTTTACATTATGTGAGCACAATCATCTTTTTGATTTGATCCATAGTCATTTTGATATGCTTCTTATTGTGCTCTTTATCATAATTGTGCATTTTCTTGGAATGATAAATTTATGAATGCATTATGTCTTGTGATTGGCCTTGTTAAATTTTTTTTAGGGCGCTTGAGATCGCCCAACACCTATGTTGCACCCTCTCGTGCTTCCATTGGAGGCTTCAGCTACCAACATCCAGTTCCTTTCAATTACCAGCAAGGATATATGTATTCTTTGTATGGGTAAACAACTATATCTTATAGCAATTTCTTTAGTGCTTCCATCTAAAATACTTAGTCTGGTTATTTTGCTTGTGCCATGATCCTCATTATCGTATTATATATGTCATTGTCGCTAGTGTGTCAATGAATGTATGCACTTGGTGATGAAGTCATTTTTTTCTTTCTCCACCCCCTTTTCCTCGATGTTTATCAAGCTAAATGAACAAAAAGCTCTGGGGTTAATTCTAATCAACAAGTCAAAGCTTGAACTTTGTGAAGCGTGGATCCATTCTGTGGATAACCTGGGTCACCTACTTGTTATTAATTTATTGTTTAATTAGAGCTTCATAATTGCTATAGTAAATTGCTTCATAGAGAAATAACAGCATCCAGGTTTACTGATGGGCTGAAGGATGGAAAGAAAGGGAGTCAGTGGGTCAGTGGAGTATTATTCACACACCTAGAAGCACTTCGGATGAGATTTCAATTTGGGCTTGTTTTGTGTAGATATTAACAAAGATTTTGGCTTATCACACACGGTGCTTTACAACACAATTGCTTGTAAATCAGCACACTTTTGTGAGTGAGAGAAAGATGTGGATCCAATCTCAAATTCTAATTAGATGGTGGATGCTAGGTTTAGCTGTTTAGGTCTAAAAGTCTAGGGTTGAGTTTTAATGTTGACTTCGAAAAGGCCTGCAATATGGTTACTCGGGGTTTTCTGCGTTATATGCTAGATGAAAAGGATTTGGTATGCATATCCTTTTTTATTCTTTTTAATGGTCCACCAAGTGGTGGAACTTGGAGAAAATGTTTTTTGCATGTGTGTGTGTGTGTGTGTGTGTGTGAATGGCTGAAAAATAATTGGTTGAATCATTTTTGTATTCACAACTATATTTTTACTTACCACCTTACAAAAATGAGTTCTCCCTTGAATATAGGAAATTAGTTTTTATTTATTCTTTCTTAAGTTAAAAAGGGCCCCATAAATGTTGTGAAAATACATTTTGTTTTTATAAGGGTCTTTTTGAGAGAAAATAATTTGTATAATTAGCTTTATCGATTACTGATTCAAATTGGTGAGCAAAATGTATTTAAGTGAAAAAACAACTCATGGAGTGGAACAAAAAGGTCTTCTCACATATGTCTGAAAATTATATCACTTTCGTAAATAAAAGAAAAGCATCTCTCTTAAAGGTAGGAGGAAGATTATATTTTATGAAGTATAAGGGCTTTTTATCTTTTAAATTTTTTTGAGAAAAAAAGTTGTAATGATATTTTTGTTTCACTTTTGAAATAAATTTTAAAGAAATTAGATTCCATTCATCAGTTTCCAGTTGGGCACTTGATGCACAATAAATAACAACCTTTCTTAGTACTATTTATAATTAGTAATTCATTTATTTCAAACTAGAAATACCTAATGGAAAATTTTCTCCAAAAATCAACCTACCAATTGTAGCAATAGTGTTTGAATCTGCCAGAACTAACTTGCTACATCATAGAACTTAGCACTTTGGCAAACTGCTTTTTTGAATAGCGTATTGTACAATAAACATGAATAAGCGTATAATGTGTTCTCTGAGAAGCATGTTTACAAATAAGATGATCCTTTTTTATTTTTCTTTTTTGGGGGGAGAGTTGCCTCCTATCCATAACTAAGATCTTCCCTGGGTTGAGGCAAGGAGATTCATTATCTTTTTTGTGTGATGAAGGCATTCAAATATTATGGTTAACAAGGCAATAGAGAAAGGCTTATTCGAAGTTTCTTTTTTTTGTGGGAGTTGGAGCTGCATGGCCATATTGTGTCGATCTCTCATCTTGTTTGCCAGTGACTTCCATTTTCCATGGAGAAGACATAAAAAATGAGGTGTACTCCTTAGCGCCTTGAGGCTGTGGCAAGATAAGGATAAACTTTGGAGAAGAATTCCTTTTTCTCATGAGGCATATGTGTGCTGTGCCCACTTCCTTTCTTAGATGCAAAGGGGTGAAGCTTCCAATGATTGAGTTTCACATGTAAGCTAAGATAAGAAATAAAGTCATGGGCACTGTATAGTGGAGTTTTTTCTGATGTTGGCTTGCTGGAGAAACCAACTTTTGTTCAGAGGGCTACAGATGTTAGTAAGGTGCTCTTTGTTTTACTCATGGAGCAATTTTGTCTGTCTACTATATCTGCCAGTGGGGAAAGTGGATGGAAGTGATCAATGTAGATTATTCTGTGGGGGAATATGAAAATACAGTTTCTTTCTGTGAGTTGGAGGGTGTCATTAGATAAGGAGTTTTTCGAAATATAGGTATTCTTTCTATACAGCTGTTGAGCAAAGTCCTTCCAGCAGAGTGGCACTGGAAATTTGGACATGAGTGCTACTGGATGTTGAAGGTGGGAGTAACATTGGAGTATGGTGTCCATTTACTAGGTGGAGATTTAATGATGTTTAGATCTGTAATGATGGGGTGGGCTTCTGGACAGACATGTAGAGGGATGTAGTGGTCTTTACTCAATTTGTTCATGTGAAGGTGGGTAGAGAGGATCAATTCTCCTTTTCTCATGATAGGTACTGCTTTGACAAATATATGAAGGATATCTTTAGGTTAGCATGTCATCAAATGCAAAGGTAGATGGGCTGACCTATAAGTTGGGCACAGCTGCATTTTTGCCGATGTGCTGTTGCAACCTGCCCATCTCTTGCACTTTCTTTATCCTTATCTGGAGAGGAGTCTGATGGATGAGGAAGGCATTCGGCAAATTTTTTAATTTTACTTTTATATTTTCTCTGTGGGATGGGAGTTTTTATGCAGTTCTGTATTATCAACTTTAGAGAGGATTGCTGAGCTGGATTTTCCCAAGTGTAGTGGATTTTCTCTTCCCAAAATATGCAATTTATGTAAGAAATGGTACAATTTTGCTTATTCATTTGTGCATTGCTAGTGGACAGTAATTATATGACACTCATTCTCTAGTTGGGTTGCGATGGGTGCCACTGCTCACTATTAAACAATTGCTATTTGCTTGGAATTTGAGACAAAAGGTCAAGCTACAAGCATGACACTCGTCAGAATCTGTAAATTTTGTGCCCAGTTAACCTGCAAACTAAAGAGCATGGCTCAATTTGTCACCATCTGCATGCAAAAGAAAGCCACGTTGTCTAACAATCTACCATTGCCAAAGTTGATCTATCCTTAAATTGCTGCAAAATTAACCTAAAAGTAGACAGAGTTACATTATGATTTTGGCTAGCAGATTACCATCTAGGCCTCCCCATATCCTGAAACAAAACTGCTTTCTTCACCACTGTATGCCTTTGAAGAAGGTACGCCATTTAACACCCAATCTCAAGTCCCCTACACTAGTAGCAAATTGGTTTGCCAGACAACTGTGGATTATGCAAGTCGTTCACACTATATGAAGTAGTGAACCACATATTATCAGCCAAGGTCTTCATCTTCACTCAAAAACGCCAAGGCAAGTATGAGGATGTATTGTGACACAGGATCACCTTGTCTCTGCCTTTGCTCTCGAAGTTTCCACGGAGACCACTATGGCACTATCTAATGTAACACTTGACATGATTAACTTCCTGATAGTTTTCTATATTAATTAGGATACAAGACTAATAAAAAAAAGGTCAAAACATTGATCTAATAGTTCTTAGAAGATTTTTGCTAAGCAGCTTAACGAACCTTTTTCTTTCCCTTTATTTGCTAGGTAAAGGTATTATTAAAGTTCTCACTAAGATGTTACCTATCGTAGTTATGAAATTCACGCTATCTTGTATACTATGTACCACATGCCATGTCCTGCTCCAAAGTTGGATTTTCAATGGCATTTGTATTATACAAGACACTGTACATATTAATGTATCTTACCACAAATTTGTTGACTATGGTGTCTTCCCTGTGCAAAAGGAGAGAAAATTTCCTAAAACTGTTAAATCAAATAGTTGAGTAATATCTTTATCAATCTTGGATTCGAATTACTAAGTAAACTATGTTTGATACTTAAATAATCTGTGAGAAGTCAATATAAATAAATTATGCCATGTGTTGCATTAGGTGTTGGTCTGAAATTATATTTTGATGGAAGAAGAGGTGAGACAAGGCAGCCCAATGTTACCATACTTCCTTGCACTTGTGATTGAATTCTCACCCAGGAAATGAAAAGATTGGTAGATAATTTCTGATTTCACTACCTTATGAAGAATGAACAACTTGACATTGTCCATTGCTTTGCAGATGATGTACTGATAGTATGTAAAGGAGACTTGAGTTCTCTGGAGTTGTTGAAGGATTACTTTAATCATCTTGATGAGGTACATTTGGATGCTAACCCACCCCATGGAAAATCTTCTTCGGGGCAAGAATTAGGGTGATAGAAGGTTAGGCTATTTGGAGGAGGTAGGCTATTTGGAGGGTAAACTTCTGGTCAATAACTTAGCAGATCTCTGTATGTTCTTCTTGCATATTAACTTTACATTAGCCGACCTTTTGATAGCAGAGGTAAAATGTTGGATTGCAAGGATGCCTTTTTTTTCAGGAAGGGAGCAACAATTTATGTATCCGTTGCACAAAAGTTCCTTATTCGGGAAGAGTGCTTGCTGACTTGTGTTAGTGTGTAGGGCATTCTTGTCATTGGGCTCAAAATCAAACAAAAATGGAAGTCTAGTAGCCTTATATGAGGTCTCAAGCCGAAAGGTTGGGTGATTGTGGGGAATAAACAACTACATGAGCCGAATAAAGCAGCCCTTTTCAACCACGTACGTAAGCTGCAGATAAGGAAGATAGGCTTAGGGTGGGCTGGATTCATGCACACTACCTTAAAGGGTTAGTGCATGAGAAAATTTCAGGAAATACAGTACATCAATGTGGATAGAGGAGTCTGCCTACTGTCAAAAATGCCTTTATGGATGAAGTGGTCATGAATGGGTTGTAAGTGAAAGCTCTTCGCCAACTGGAATTTCTCTAACAAAGCTTCATATAAGTTCGTAACTGAAGAACTTGAGACTCTGCAGCAGTACTATATGGTCTAGAATGATAAGTTGACCCCTTCCCCCTTCCTAAGAAATAAGAAACAGAAAAGATGCTGCCAAAAGACAACCTGCTCAGGTGAGGGATGATCATTAAAGACATTCATGTTCTCTGTAAAAACTATGAGAATAGAGACAGGTTTGCGTGCTCTTACTCAAAATAAAGTGATAAGGGCACATCTGATATTTGTGTGGCTCCATGTAGACTAGCATGAGCCCTTGCAACCTTCTTCGATGTGGGAATTTTGCCCTCCCTGACCATTGGAAAGAGCAGTGGAACTTTTGCAGATCTGCCTCCCCAGTTGTTGGTAAGGCTAAACTTGGATAGAGAATGGCAAGGAGGGAGTGATTGGTGAGAAAGAAAGGGAAGGGATTGGGGCAGGGGTGGCCCTTCTCCGCTGCCACAGGATCGTATTGATGGCTTCACCATCGTATCCAAAGTCTGTCACCAGCACACCGGGGGTGGTGGAAGGTGGGAGGTCGAGGGTGAGAAGCGGGTGGGGAGGATTTTAAAAACTTTATTGATAGGAAAAATCACCTACACATTCTTAATTGAATATAAACCCATTATGTTGAACCTGCTTCCCTTTAATTTGTCCTCGATTTGTTTCCCTTTATGTTTCCAAATTTGACCAAACACACACTAATATTATTCCATTGTCAAAACATTTGTTCCTGCAGTTGTTTTCAATGCGTCTTCATAGTTTGTAAGTTTTGAATGATGGTATCTTTTGTAACTTTATCAAATACGTTCTTTTTCATGCATTTCTTTAAACGACAACTCATCCATTGATCTCATAGTTTGGATAGGCCAATTGAACAGCTGCAATTGCTGTCAGTAGAATCAAAGCTAGTTTCAAAAGAAGAAAAACCTAATGGATACCCACAAATATAATGTTTCTTCTTCTCTATCATCTGGGAGCATCTGAAAAGGAGAAAGAGATATTGAGTTGTGTTTCTTATTTAGTGCCTGATGTCCATTTTTTCCCGTGAAATGTACTTTGGGATCCAAAAAACGGCTAGACAATTATGTAATATCGCTCGATCTCCATCTTATGTAATATTACCTAATGGGTTCAATTGACCCCACATCTGTATGATGAGGCACTCATATGGATGTTGTGACAGACCAGCCTTTATCCACCGCATGAAGCCGCCGTTAAGCCTAAATCCTTCCATTAATAATAAATAAATAACAAATAATAATCAGGTGTACATAAAAATTTTCTTTTCTTTTACACAGGATTACATGAGGCCGAACTATATGAGCTGGCCTTCCGGTTTTAATTTCAAACTAGGCCGGCCAACACTAAGGTTACACGGACCTAAAAGCCTAAGATGCTTACTAGATTTTTCAATTTCAATATCGAAAAAGTAATCACAGAAACATGCTAACATCCATAGATTCTTAAACAGCGGAACCATTTTACAAGTCTTCTCAACACATCAAAAGGAAAATAAATTAAGCTCTTTATTGATCAGCTCCGGCCAGCTATGCCATCTAGCTACATCATATTGCTCTACTCAACTTCGTCCTCCATAAGCCTCTCGTTATCTGAAAAGTGGCAAGAATGAGCTACAAAGCTTAGCAAGATACTCACATACAAAAAATAAAAACATACATATAATCGGATCAAAATAGAGTTTCATAACATAATTTGGCATACGAAAATCATCATATGGCTTCTTTATTTCTTATTCTTATTATCTTATCTTCGGAAAATCCATAAAAACCATTGAAAATTCTTATCTTTAGTGACCGGACGAAAGCGGACAATATCGAGGAAGGGTTGTGTGCTACCCCACAACCTAAAGTTGTATTCTCTCATTATGCTCCCCGAGGCGGGAGGTAATGCCTTTAACCCGGCATACTGGGCCGTAGTCCAAAAATCTAATGCCACCAAAAGTTTCCCCCCCGCGGCCCAGGAGGCAGTCCTCGAGTGTCACTCCAATATCTTTCATCCATCTTTAACAGCAAGTTTAATGGAAACTCAGTTCTTAGTTCATATCTTTTAATGGCCATCCATTATAGTTAGAAAGCCGTAGAGTTCCACTTGCTGTCCGAATTACATGCATTTTCTTATAGCCTTATTCTTTAACTTCAACAATTGAAGTACGTATAACCTTCCTTACTCGTCTTAAGGTTGAAGATCTTTCATAAAAATCCAGAGTTATTTTTCTTAAAAGTCAAAGTTCTGAAAGTCAGAGTTCTTTTTACTGAAAACTGGAATTCAAAGACCGGAGTTCTTTTTCAACATAAGTCCGAAACTCTAAAAAGTCAGAGTTCCTTTTCATTTAAAATTCAAAGCTCTAAAAGTCGGAGTTCTTTTTCATTTAAAATCCGAAGCTCTAAAAGTCGGAGTTCTTTATCATTTAAAATCCGAAACTCTAAAAGCTGGAGTTCTTTTTCATTTAAAATCCAAAGCTCTAAAAGCCGGAGTGATCTTTCTTTAAACATGCAATTATCAAAGTTCATATAATTTGACAAATAATAATCCTTTAAACAGAACATCGGAATATCAGGGTTTCTTTTTTATACATGCAATTTAGAACGATTCTTCCTTAAATCAACTGAACAGGATAAATTTCATACATACTAAAACATAAGTTCACAAAAATATCAGCATGAGGAATAGAACAAATTTTATACATATTGAAACATAAGTTCATGAAATATCAGATAACTAGCAATTTAAACATGCATAATACAATCATGAACTTAAAATAGGGTGAGTACTCTTGCCTGGATTTCTTCTACTTTGCCTTGAACTTTTGGCCTTCCTTCTATTGTATCCCTCTTTCTCACTCTGCTAATTCTTATTTATAAGCCTTGGGTTTGGTGACTATCATTAATAATTGGCAGTACAGGGGGAATGTTTCTTATTTATGGCTCTATATTTCCTAAGGAGTTCCCTTATTAATT
>JAOVVI020003969.1:0-18272 GCA_028571085.2 Nepenthes alata | reverse complement strand
TCATCCAGCATTCGCAGAAAAAGACTTGGATTGATAATTTCATAGCCCAAGCAGTGACAAAACATGATGGTGATCAGAAAATCGAGTCAGTACCGATGAAAGCCAAGAGTAATATGATCCATACTCCTCCAAGAACATGGCACACCATCTACTTTGAATAACGAGCAGCACAAAGGAGGTCAATTTCTAAACCTCAGTTACATCACCGAGCGGCCCAAAGGATGTCAAATTTTTAAACCTCGATTACAACACCGAGCGGCCCAAAAGATGTCAAATTTTAAACCTCGATTACATCACCGAGCCGCCCAAAGGAGGTTGAATTCTAAACCTCGGTTACATCACCGAGTGGTCTAAAAGCGGTCAAATTTTAAACCTCGGTTACATCATCGAGCGGCCCAAGGAGGTCAAATTTCTAAACCTCGGTTACATCATCGAGCGGCCCAAAGGAGGTCGAATTCTAAACCTCGGTTACATCACCGAGCTGCCCAAAGGAAGTCGAATTCTAAACCTCGGTTACATCACCGAGCGGCCCAAAAGTGGTGGAATTCTAAACCTCGGTTACATCACCGAGCGACCCAAAAGATGTTGAATTTTAAACCTCAGTTATATCACCGAGCGGTCCAAAGGAGATCGAATTCTAAACCTCGGTTACATTACCGAGCGGCTCAAATGAGGTTTAATTCTAAACTTGGTTACATCACCGAGCGGCCCAAAAGCGATCAAATTCTGAACCTCAATTATATCACCGAGTGGCCCAAATGAGGTCGAATTCTAAACCTCGGTTATATCACCGGGTTGCCCAAAAGAGGTCAAAGTTTAAAAATTAGACTTTTCAAAGATGGTAAGTCGACAAAGTCAAACAAACAGCATCCCCTCAGAAATATGGTGGGGGTTAAAAATTTTAAACCACATGGCATGGAGGGATAATGATAGGTTCGGTAAAACCCAACCCAAGAAAAAGTTTAAACCGCTTTATCTAATCAACGGACGGTTATTCAACCGCTTTATCTAACCCACGTGTGGTTATTCATCCGCTTTATCCAATCCACGAGCGGTTATCACCAGCGATTGACTATAAATAAGATCCTCCGTCTATATAAAGACATCATCCCAACAAGGAAAGGAGACCCTTCTGAGGAGAGGAGAACGGAGAAAAAACCGCAAAGAGACAAAAAAATCCCTTCTGAGAGATATCTAAGCCTTGATCATCCCTGGAGGCCAGCCAGAGAGAGAAAGAAGGAATAAGGCTTGAGAGGAATAAAAGGAGAAGCTTGGCCGATCGGCCTTCACTCAGCCATGTGCTCCATCCATCCATCCAAAATATAATCTTCCATCCCAAAGAGCCATCTCTATCCCAGAATGGAGGAATCCAAAAGAAGAGGATTCTCTCTCTATATTCTTGGAAGCATGACTTCCATAAAACACTCTACCCACCAAATATGTATCATCTATTTATCTTTCTATATTATTAAAAAGACTTCTGACTTGAGCGTCGGAGGGTTTACGGTGGAAACAATTTCTGCCGACCTCTCACGTCTTGTTTTGAGTTGTATTGTACAGGACTCAGATTCAAGACTATGGAGATCGATCCACGTCAGATCGACCAACAAAAAGATTTGATTTGTGGCCCCTGATCCGTAGGACAATCCAAATTTATGGTACGCAACATATATATATAATATTAAATGATATTGATAATTTGGTTTTAAAACAAAATAACACTCACAGTATATAAACGATATATATAACTTTAAATCGTATATCTATATTTTTATCCTCATACTGGCCATAGCATGTATACATTGTGGATTAAGCTTTTATTTGAATTTAATGTATCCCTAAATTTGGATAATTGTACGGGTTAGAGAGCTACTCAATCTTTCACATCGAGTTAAATTGGACCCGATCTGATCCCCCATCTTTTCGATTTTGGATCCTACATAACACAACTAAAAGTAAGAGATTAAAAAATTAGCGAGACTTGCTATTGATATATCCTCCACGCTTAAATCAAATATCTTCTCAAGGAAATAGAAAGATACAATGATGCAAAAGAATGCATTGATACATATTATATGGATTGAGTATTTGGGTGTGCCTGACTGAGTGGCTTTGAAATGCACCCAATCAAGGTGGCTTAGAGATGTATCTAGATGAAGGCAACTTAGAGTACTTTCACTTGAGAATGACTACTGCAAGGAAGGATATAGTGGACCCACAAGGGGAGTGACCAACCAGAGGTGAGAACAACTTCTTGGCGATGATGATGAGGGCAGGAACTTTGTAGAGTCTCCCTTTCGTCTCTAGATAGAGTTAGCCTTTACACGCACTTCTCGAATCAATTCCACCGGTCATGTGGTGAAAGATTCGATACAAGGGTGAGGCCCTCACAGACGCCAGTCGGAGTAAGAGTAGGAGAATGTAACATTCGACGTACCTCCGGGTCTTTGCCTTGGTTTGCTCCTCGTGGGATGTTTCTCTTCTCCCTTCTGGTTTCTAAACTTTGCTGGCCATCGTCTAAACTGTCAATGGCGTTGGTCACTGAGGGCTTGCGGAAGACTTGATTTCGACGGGTGCACTTAACGACGAGCAACTTGAGAGAGAGGAAGAATGATCACATTTGAAGCTAGTGGCCTCGAGGAGGATGAAGAACTCTTGGCCTTTCTGTGTAATTGAGGGCCAAAATAATTACTCCCTTAGCCTTTTATCTCTGTTTTTTTCTTAGGGTTTCTTCCCTATGTGCTCAAGCTCCCTAGTGTATATATCCTCCTTTTTACGAGATGAGAGTAGATATATATATGATGAAAGTCACTTGGACACTAAGACTCGCGAGTGCCTGACAAAGCAACCCTGGATTAGACGGATATCCCTTCTTCATCCTAGGCAATTCTCTGTCCACAATTATGGCAATTGCCATTTTGAAAACAATCATGCATATGTGGATGAATAATCCTGAAATATTCGCCATATAGTTCTAACCAATTATTATAAGTTACTTCAATATGCGGTAAGAGGACCTTACGCCATCTTAATTGGGCCAACTAGATTAGCTGATGTGCCATTCGGATCCTAAGCATGTCCCTTCTGCTTGCAGGCGCTCTTCTTGGGCCAGACTTCCCAACAACTTTATCGTTGGCTTTGATATTTTGATCGATCCATAGGTGACGGACCCATCCGAATTTAATCATCTTGATTGATGGACCATTTTGTATATTACCCAGCTCTGGATTTTTCTTTTAAAGACAAAGGAAAGAGAACAATTAATAGAAATTGATGATGCTTGTCTTTGTTTATATTTATAACGTTGAAAAATAGTAATATCATAAAGACATTGACTTTTCATGGTAATTTTTTTCTTTAATAAAACCATTGTGCAGTGACCCAATTGGGAAAACAAAATTCTGAATCTAACCCAGGATGGAAGAACCTGATAACATAACTCCAACATAAGGTTAGAGGAGAAACTCAGATCCAAGACGACATGCCCATCTTCATATGAAAATTTTCAAACCCAAGTCTCACGTCAACCAATTATTAAGCATGCTTAATGAAAAATTTTAACACAAGCCTGATACAACACCAGTCTCCTGATGACAGCAGTCTCCTGATGACAGCTTTGAGACTCAGAACAGTAATATAAAAGAGAGGAGCACTCGAACCCGCAGCTTTTGCCTTGACAGGGCAAGAATCATTATTATTTCAACACAAGAAAAGGGTGTGCACAAGTGTGTTAATTTGCTTGCATTTTATCGCCAAAAATCTGCTGCAACCTGCAATAGTATATATTAACCGAATCAGAAGACAAATGGAGTAACACAGTGAATGATTTGTGGCAACAGTATCACGAATCAAGCTGCAGAAATATTACTTCAATTCATTTGTTTGCTGGTCAAAATTTCCATAAACACAACAGTAGCAATCAACAAGTTGCTGCCAAGTTTTCGGAACTCAAAATGATGAAGCTATGAGGAGAGATTTCAATTGCCTAAGTCTTCCATTTAGTTAGATTGTTTCGAGAAAAGAAATGTAGAGGTAAAATTAGAAAAAAAATATACTAACGTAATGAAAAAGGATTCAAAATTTTTGGAGGATTAATGCATAGTTTAAATTACTTATTCTCTTGGATAATATCATATTAAATAGAGTAAAATAATGAAAACGAATTTATATTCTTGATCCCATTTAGGTGGGATACAAGATTTTGTTATTGTTGTTATATTTAGTTCAAATGATAGAAATAAAATATGAAACAAACTAATTCCACCCAATGAACCTTATGCATACAACTCGCCAACGTTACACTCCCCAAGGAAAACTTTGACACTTCGAGGAGAACCACAGCTTCCTTCAGCAACAAGTGCTCTGTCATTGGCAGACATGTGTGCAATAATCTTGTAAATCATCTCAATCTGCACCATTACCAACCATCCATTTCAGATCAGCAAAAGCTCATGCTTTAGTGATAAGATCAATAGCATAAAGGGCAGCCCAATGTATAAATTTCTTGCCATAGGCAGAGTTCAAGAAAGAATTGGACTACTTTTGAGTTTATTGTATCACAATTCAAACCAGTGACCACAAGATTGCATAACGATAACTTAACCGTTGAGCCAAGGCTCCCACTCATGCACCATTAAAAGCATCATATTAAGGACTTGAGTATTACATCTTCAGGGCAGTGGCAACGATCAGCGACTTGTTCAATTGTCAAAGGTTCGACGGGCTCCTTACAGCTGAAGATAAAGGAACACCATGTTTAGGCATTAGTACTTCAATTCATCACCCTCAACGACAATTGGAAAAGTGGGATTACCGCATCAAATTTGCAAGGCACAGGGTCAGCAATATCTGATGCGCACTATAAAGCTTTTTTTCCAAAGAATTATATGCCACGTGTAAAATCAGTCTCATTTGCAATATATGAACATTCGATCCTTCAAGAACAGCGAAGGGTACTCAAAGAGGCATGCATTTCAGCAAAGCTATTGGGCTAATAACATACCTGGCCTCATTGAGTACTGCCAGAACCCGTTTCTGAAGAGCCAATACCTCAGCTGCCGCTTTTTTCCCAGCTTCAACACCTAATATTACATGTAAAAAGATTCACCAAGCATGAAAAAATGAATAGCAACTGGAGGTCATTCACATCTCATGAGTATATCTATTTGGCAAAGAAGCACCGGCAGCACTCACTAGAAGCAGACAAAATATTCAAACCTGGTTGATGATAAGCATTAATGTTGATCAATGAGGCATATAACCCCACAGCTCTTTCATATAGTGCTATTAAAGCACCTACAGATCTGGGTGTCACTTCTTGAACAGTGACTGTGATCGATTCACGGTTATTCGCATACAGAGCAGATCTTGTCCCCTGCAAAATTCTCGGATTATGGACAAAAGTATGGAACAATTAGCAAAACTCATGAACAATAGCATTACGAAAGGCATTTCCTCAACTAGGAAAGTTAATAGGCTAATGCAAGCCAACGCATGAACAAAATGAAAGGCCGTCACTAGAGGAGAAAGCATGGCTCAGAAAGACAGGTTTTAAGTGGACTCGTGGCTTGAAAGAAAGAATTGAGAAAGACATCAGAATGCAGCCAATTCAAACAGAAATATTGATAGTCTTATCGCTAGATTACAGATCCCTCTTTTCATAAAACATTATTGACCGGCTAACAATGATCATCATATGAACTCTGAGACGGTAGAAATTGCATCATTGACCCAATGCTAGAATTCTAAAGGAATATTTTAATGATGATTAATTTAATTAAATTGACAGATTTTTTAGATTAATTAAGGTTTCATGTCAAAATTTTAATTTTGGACTGAATTAAGTTAGATCGATTAACACCTACCTATGTATGTCCCCTACTTGGGTGCGCCGAATGGACGCCTCTGAGCGCTCGTGTTCACTTTAGCCAGAATATCCGTGATGTGCGCTTAATCGGTATACTTGCGCATTAGAGACAAAATGTTATCACCTGATGTGTGCCTGAGAGGTGCTCGTGTGCCGTGTAATTTGTGCCTCAAAGCCTAATCCACACTTCCCTGACACTTATACTTCATTTTTCTATAAATAGACCCATTGGCCAATTTTGGGTCATTTTTGCTCGAGTTTTAAGAAAAGAGAGAGAAAGAGAAAGAGAAGAGGAAAAGAGAGAAGAAGAGAGAAAAAGGAGAAGGGACATTTAATGTGAAATTAAAAATCTTTTAATAAAAATTAATTGAAGACAAGTACATCTAAGCCCTTTCGTCCTTTGTTGCAATCTATTTCTAATTTTTTTGAGTATTTATTGTTCCAAATACTCATGCATGTCTTAATTTCTTAATTGAACTATTTTGAACTTCGTATACATGGAATTCTACTATCAATTCATGAACTTTTATGAAATACAAATCTTAAATCCATACAAATCATATTTAATTACTGCATTTCCACAATATTATTCTTGCATGCCTTTAATTTCCATTTAATGTTCCTATATGTCTTCAATTTTTAAATATATTCTTCTACAGGTCTTAAATTCTCATATAATTCCTCATGCATCCTCATATAATTGTTCATGCATGTTTTAGATTTGAAAGAAATTGATAAAATCACTTGAACTATATTAGATTCTTGTATTTTTTTGCATAATAATTTTTGCATATATGTAAATCATACAATATAGTTCCTACATATTGTTAAATTGTGCATTAAAGTTCCTGCATATTCATAATTTTTACTGCATGTCATATATTTGAAGAAATATGAAGAAAAACTCTACATAAGCTTTAAATAAAAAAGGCATTTTTCTTTGATATAAAAAATACTAAAAAATGTTCGTAATTGAATAAAATTTTTAATTTGACCAAGTATGAATCATTGTAGAAAATTAATTGGATATATTTAGACATGTTCTAATATATTACTAGTAAATCGAAGATCGAATCTATCGTTTACAAATCATAAAAGCAATATTCGGCCTTGACTATGGGGATCTTATATAGTCGGCCCACCTACGGGTCGTGAATAGTAACGTATGCAGTTAGCTATGTAGAAACAATCATAATTTAAACTTCGATATTTGTCCTTTTATTGATAAAATCATTACCAATCCTTGATTCTTTTGTATATTGGCATGACTTTAGCATGTTTAATATATTTACACAGTTTAGTATATTTGATTATGAATATACAAGTTTCAACATGATTTATATCATTATATAGATTTTGGCACAATTGAACATTAAAAATTGAGTTTCGCATGATTTATCAAAAAAAGATATTATCGTCATTTCAGACTTTCGATCATAAGCATAATTTTAATCTGCTTTGTTGGTATTTATCCATATATGAAAATATATATGCCTCACTAGCGTTAGGCTCATTTTTGCCTCTATTTTTGCTAACATTTCAAATTAGAGGGCTCAGACCACTTGCAGGAGATCAGTTCGAGAAAATTGCTATTTGAAAGTTAGCTTTTACAACGTTAAAATGCTTTAATGTTTTATTGAAGTTTAATAGTTTAGAATTATAGTTCAGCTAAGTATTTTCGGTTATTTTGGCTTATTCTTGTATCCGATAACAGTAATGATGATAATGAAGATAAACATGTTTTAGTTAATCAATCTTTCAGTTAAGTTTAAAGTTTAATACTCTGATTTTAGTTTTAATATTTTTTCCTTACACATAATTTGAGGTTAAGTAACTATCAATATTCCAAACCACTTTTGGACGTGGCTTTTGAGTCATGTGACTAAGTTATTATATTTTTTCGGGCCGTTTGACGGTGTTTGTTGCAGGTTCGCATCCTAGTGTAATTTGGGTTAAAGTCGGTTAAATAAACAATTGATTAAATTTTGGGTTGTAAAGATAAAAATCGGGTTATTATAATTACGAAAATTAAGATAAATATGGATAAAGAAATACAATAATCTGATGTTGGGCTAGGAATGCGACAATTGAACTTTAAGAAACCAACCTGTAGCATTCCAAAGAGGTAGTCACCACATGTGACGCCTGGTTCAAGCTCCCAATCATGACCAGGAGGTCTATCACGGAGCACCTCGATGAATGTCACAAAGAAGTTGTGCACACCCTCTCTCAATTGTTGAATGTAGCTACAGAAAACAAATCCCATTAGGATTCATACTGCACCAAATCTAAGGTCAATAAGGTAACTCGTGAATGTAAATGAAACTCACGCATGTTGATCAGTGCTCCCTTTATTTCCATATACAGTAAGCCCTTGGTTCACCTGTTACGTTAGGGAAAGTATAGTTATCGGGTAGTAAAAGAAGGCATCCATCACAAGAAAATAAGAAAGAATTCTCACAATTTCAGAGGGACTTGAAAACCTAGGTCATAAAACTTCCCTCAATAACAAATACAACAACATGAAGAGGCAAAAGACCAGCTTTTGTTTCCAGTATTTGCATCTGCCAGGGCTGTCCCTGTGACATGCCCCAGCAAAGATCCTCAATAATGAAGTTTCATAACCGGTGGGGGAGTTCAGGATTTTTCAATAATGTCATTAACAGAATAAATTTAAAATAATTATATTATTATTTCATAAAGAAATTGGCCATAATTCAACTAATTTTATAGAAAAAAGTAAGTTACAATGGCCAACAAATAAATTTTATAGGGTCGATTAAAAATATTTGGTCAAAGAAAAATTTTAATTAAATTATTAATATATTTATATCTAATTTTTCTTTTATTTAGATAACAAGAATTTTGAGTGAGGTCAACTGACCCCACGCCCACAAAGGTTGGTCCACCCCTGAGAACCAGCTTAGCTGTTCCACGCTGGGTTAAACAGAATATTCGTGTTCTTTTTTTATCTTTCTTTCCTTTTCTTCTATTTTCTTAATTCTCAAGAATACCCGAAATTGCCCATTAATCCTCCAGTCTCACAAAATATATTATCTGGCCAACCTAGGTTCTACTGCAACCTAAATTTGTGTCGTTCTGATGAATACCATGTCAATAATGTGGAAAGTCATCTTCTTAGTGGTCAGTCTTTTATCAAATTGAGATTTGATATCATCTTCAATTAAAAGCACAAATCTAGAGAGACATGAGCAGTGAGTATACCTTTTTACCGTTCAGATCAAATTCTTTCCCAAGAGATTCCATGACCAGCTGCTGCAAATACCTACTGAAGAGTAATAGGCTATCCTTGTAAGGGAGGACAACCATATCCTGCATATTTTAAAAGACCCACTGGTAGGTGGAATTGAAAAGAGAACGATACCAGAAATCTACTATAGACGATTGTAGACCCAAAATATATAAGTAACGTGCAACATAATTAATACCTTTGATCCGACACCATCAGAAGCCCAATACCAGCATAGAGCCAGCAACACTGCAGGATTGTTTCTCAACTGCATAGATGTTTACTATCAATAATAAGCAAAAGGATGGAAGGAACAAAATATATGAAAGCCAATGTAGCACTGGGACTTTGAGGAAGGAGTTCTACATCACGCCTGCTTATCACCCATTGACACATTATCAAGATAACATGCATTATAGATCCGTGACAGAAAGTAATTATATTTAACAACATCACTAAACAATTGTAAGTTATGGTAAATAATCAGCTGCATAAACTATGTTATACAGAATGACAACCCTAACCAGACAAACAAATTGGAAATAGGTAAATAATAATAATAGAGTTCAACAGTGCAAGAAGATTTTCTTATGTGATTTGTACTGTAGAAGAAATAATTTGCATTTTATGAAGCAGAATTTATAGTTGTTTGTGGATAATGAATAAATCTAGACAACCCTTGTGATAAGCAAGGCGTCCATTCCACAGTGTCATTTAGTACTTCTATATGATTCTAATTTAATCGAGTCAAACAGTTCTAAGATCATTCGGCTCTCAATAGAACAAGACGGCGCAACAAACAAACTTCTTGACAATAAATATACCGCAGTGTTCCTAGTTGCCTCATCCATCAATGATGCACCCGCAAGCATCTCTTTAATATCAATGCCCTGCAGATAGGAGTACAGTAAAAATTAGCATAATTCAAAATTTGACTAGTAGACATATCAGAATATGTAAGGCAACTAACCTGAAGTGCTGCAGGAAGTAAACCGACTGCGGACATTTCAGATGTTCTACCACCCACCCAATCAAACATAGGAAATCTAGCCAACCACCTCTCAATTCTTGCAGTGTTGTCCAATAATGAATTCTCTTGCGTAACGGCAACACCCTGCAAAAAGGTCATTTTAGCAGTGAAACATGGGCTGATTACAGGGACTAAAGTAACTTGCTTCCATGGACACGAGTATCAAAGAATTCGGCTAGTGCTACCCCCATAGACGGATCAAACAATTATGTGCCAGAATCCCAAGTTGCTTCCAACATGGAGTCTTGAATTTTTAGCTTTTAAATAAAACACGGGTCCAACTTCAATCAAGCTAAAATGCAGCTAATCAACAGCAAAGACAACTGTGCACGAAAATAGACAAAAGAAAAAGCGAGATTACATCTAAAACATTACTGAGTAATTATGAGTAGTATTCCTCCACCACCACCACGAAAAAAGGACAACTAGTAGTCTAACACAGTGTATGTAGTTTGTAGAAACCATATGTAAAATCCAAGCTCCAAGATTTATTTTAAAATTTAAGTAAATTGATAAATTATTGAGGTTAATCGCAACTTCGAATTAAAAATTGTCAGGCTGTAGTGAGTTAAGCCCGAATGGCGCCTAATCCACGCATAAACATGTTTTAGACAAAATAATCAAGCCTAAATTACGCACAAGTGAATCTAAATAGGTTCTTTGATTGATTTCGACTCATTTCTTGTAGAAGTTTGACAGAAAAAAGAGAAAGAGAAGAGTAAAAGAGAGAGAAGAAGAAAGAGAAGGAGAAAGTGAATCTAAATTAGTTTTAGGTGAATTCAAGCAACTTTTTGGTATATCAAAGTTAAAGAAAGTGCATATAAGCATTTTTCTTTCTTCATTGCTGATATTTTTTTAAATCTCTAAGCAATTCTTTTTCAAATGCTCATTCATGTGATTTTTTCTTACTTTATTTAATTATACCTTGCATGCATGTCAATTGATTCCCATCTCATGAATTTTTAGAAAGCTTATGTTTTAAATTCATTCATGTCATGTTAAATCCTGAAATTTAGTAATCCTTATACAAATGTTCCTGAATGTCTTTGTTTACAAGTATTTTGGTGAAAACTTTACTTCAATTTTGATGAAAGTGATTTGGTTTTCCAACTTGAGAAAATAATCACATATTTGCCTTTTGGTGTAGAGTTTTGAATTTAACTAAATAAGAACCATTGTAGAAAATTGATAAAATATATTCGAACATATCATATTATATTATTTGCAAATCGAAAACAGAACCTAATATTCATAAATCAAAAAAGCGACATTTGACCCCGATCATAGGGAATAATATGTGGCCCGCCTATCCATGGATCGTAATATGACATTTGGCTATACAAAAATAATTATAACCTGAACTATATATTTAGAAGATTTTTTATATTTCATATTCTTATATGTTTGAACGATTTTTGCAAATTTTATATCCATATGTATTTGCACAAATTCAACATGATTTTTGTACATTACATGTTTTATACATTCGCACGAATTCGGCATGTTTTATATCCACATTTGTATACAAATTCTGGCATGTTTATCACGATGTAGACATTATTGATATTTTATTTTTAATCAAGAATATCGTTTTTTGGATGCTCGTTCCCTATATCCATATATATAATTCATATATGCTCTGTTGAACGTTAAACTCACTCTTGTCACATTTTTGCTGACCTTTCAAATTAGTGAGTTCAGACGTATTTGTAGGAAACTTTGACGATGGAGAGAATTTTGGAAAGAATTAGTTGTTAGGATATTATTGTTATATTTTGATTTTCAAACTAAGAGTTGGTTAGTTTGGTTTTGTTTTTTGATATTGTCTATACCAAGAGTCATTAAATTTCGGTATAGTGTTGGATATTTTATTGTTGATTGTTCTAATTTCAGGTTTGAGATATTTTTCATTATGGTCTAAACCGATCAATTGACAAGTTTTTGAAACCACTTTCGATTGTGACTTTTGAATCCAATGCTTTGATATTTTATTATTATCAGACCATTTAACCACATTTATTACAAAATTGCGTCCCAATAATTAATTTGGATTTAAGTCAGTTAATCAAACATTTATTTATGGGTATTAAGTTAGAGTTTGATTTTGATAATATTTAAGTTATCGGGTGGGGGACGTTTGACCTGACACCATAAAATGTAGTTAAATAACAACTGAACTCCGAAAGATAAAAGATAAAAAAAAGACACAAGTAGAACTGAGCACAAGATACGAGATAAAATAAATTTTCTCGGTGTTCTATGACAAGTTCTAGCATATATTATGGTTTTTGATACAGACGTATTCATAGGCATGGTGCTGCAACCCTCAGGAGAGAGAGAGAACTGCCTAACAAGAAGTTGAAATAAGGACCTGAGATCAAAACCTGTTTTGAAAATTCCAAGCCAGCTTCACGAAAGGCCTTCTGCACCTCCAATAAACCGTTTCTTGTCTCTGGAGTGCCACCACTCTAAGAATTAAAAAGACCAGCTTGTGAGCAAGATAATGTTAGATAGAAATTAGTCTCTACATTAGAGAAAAATAATAGATCTCTACAGACCTTAGAAATTACAATTACAAGGGTAGAGGCCAATTCGGGCCCTAGCTGTGCAATTTGATGATCAATTCCTGCGGGATCTGTATTGTCAATGAACCTTATCTGCGAACCACAAAGAAGAAAGATATATCACACACCAAATAATACATATAGAAAGTAATAAGGAAACAATAGAGCCTGTGAGAAATTCTTTTAGTAGTAACAGTTGACATCTCATTAGACATAGAAGTGGGGAGATATACATGTTATATGCAATCAAGGCCTTAAGGAGGGGTTGAAAGTATAGAAGGGAAAAGATTTTCAAACACCTTGAGAGGAGGATTATCTGGAGCCAGTGCCTCTGCAACAAACTGTGGTCCGAGAGCAGAGCCTCCAATTCCAACAGAAAGAATCTGAGTAAAGTGACCCCCTGATGGGGTTCTAATCTGCAATTTTCTAAACATAAGATAATCAAGTGTTCGAACGAAAGACTCACATATTTATCCACACTTTACTCATCAAGATGGTTGAAGTGGAGGATATCCTGCAATCTTTCAAATATAAAGTGCCCCTACTGCACAGTAAGATAAGCATCGACCAGAGGCTATGAAAATGAAGCATTAAAGAATGATTTCTGCATTTCTCAAATGCTGGGATGATTTTAGAAAGATGGTGTCAAGCAATGACAATTCAAATTTCAGATGGGTGAACCCTGACTTCTAAGAGACAAGTCTTTTAAGGATTGTGGGCGTTCATTAGTTGTGCTTGCAATTGATCTTTCAGTCAATAAATTACTCCCCCAGCTCTCAACCAAAAAATAAATGATTTCCAACGTAGGGTTTCAGGACCCTTTTGCAATAATAAAATCTCACCAATCTTCTTCCATCTTATTGATCCCTTGTACCAACATAAACTATCAAAATGAATCCTTCTATTCAATTTGCACATTGACCCTGTTAGGGTCATTTTTATGGTTGGTATATTCCATGATCATATGTAATCATGTGTCGATGTCAAATTGTGTTTCGTCAAGGTGCTGCATCAACATATTTCCGTAGCTGTCCATTTCGGGTTCCAAGTGCACCACGCTTGCCGTAAGCTCTCCATCCGCTCGAGCCAAAATTCCCGAACTCCTGCGCTTGCCATAAGCTCTCCACGCGCTCGAGCCCAAATTCCCGAACCCATCTGCTCGCTGCACACCTCCTCGCTCGAATCCCGCGGTAGCGGCTCTAATTTTTAAACGGGAATTCGAGCTCTTTATAAATACCCACCTCATTTTCAGTTGCCCTAATCTTTGGAAAAACGTTGATTGAAGCAATTTTGGAGCACCCCCTTGAGAAAAACCTAACTTTTAATCCATTAATCTTACTCCATTTGAGAAAACCGAAACTACAACGTTGTGCTTCATGTTCTAACGGGTTTTCTCACCACTTTCTCTTTACTGATTTAATTCTCCCACTTGATAACCTTCGTAGCGACATTGGTAGCATAGACATTGAGTTCTAATGGTGTTCGGCAATTCAAGTGGCTTGAGAGGGAAGATTAACGTGAAGACTAAAAGGTGTCCGGTTCCGTTGCTGCGGGCAAATTCAACGAATTCCTTGGGAGGGATCACGAAATAGGAGTAAATCGGCTAGGTTAGCACATCGTTACCACCCGATCTGTAAGTTAATTTTCATAGTGCATTTCTTCCCTGACCATTGAAGCCCGATGGGTTTTTCTCGATTACTGTGGGTATCAAGTTTTTTCTTCGTCACCAAAAATTATATCTTTTTATTATTGGTTATTATTATATATATATTTTTGCTTATTATTATTGTTGGCATCTAGAAATAAATATTCATTGCGTGTATTGAATATTTAATTTTTTTCTACTTCCGCTATTATTACACGGGGTCGAAATATTATTGTATAATTTAGAACGAAACGTCTTTTTTCAGACCCTTTTAAAGTGAATTCATGATTTTATCTAACAGGTAGACTTACTTCGCAATATGCTAACCTCATGCCTTGAGCCCACGTGATTACTTACATACTGCAGCAAAGAGTTGAGAAAATCTACTGCAGTACGGCTGCCGGTGTTCAAATTTTGTGTGTACAATACCTTCTAGAATTACTCCTTACCTACACCCTACTTCAGTACTGGAAACTTAAAATTGCTGCTAGTCCATTTCATGCCACCTTCTGCTCTCTTTCGGTAGAAGAAAAGTTTCATTTTAGCGCATAAAGTCACCAAAATGAAGATTTTCCTCAATCAAGCGACGGATTTCAGGGTAGGAGTATAGGGCGTACAAACTGCTTTCCATTGTCTGATAATTAAACAAATCAAGTAGGATACGAGCATCCTCCTACCTGGATTGAAAAATAATGATAATTTTGTTCTGTACGCTTGATTTATCCACTACTCACATCCACGAGCATACAAAGTCTCCCAAGAATCACAACGTAAACAATAATCCAACTCTTGCAATAAGAGAAATCTGATAAAATACCCTCCGAGAACACAGAGCATAACAGCACTTGTCATCCACCTCCAATCATAAAGCATAACAGCATCTGTCATCCACCTCTAATCATACTTAATCATTTCACTTAATGCTTCTGCAATCAAATTCTATTGAGAATTCTACTTCATCACTATCTCAATCAGCAGTAATCACCCTCCCTATAATTAGAAACCTATCATATCTTTCTTCCAGCTGTCTCAGCCCAAGTTCCATCGGTATCCCGCATAATCCTCCTCAAAATAAATTCTTTCTCTTCCCTTTCCAAATCTCTCAGCAAGAATCCAATACTCTAGGTGATCGTTTACACAATTCAGAGATAAAAGGAAACAAAATGAACAAGTGATCTTACCTTGCCGCTGATAACATCGTCAGCAAACTTACTAACAGCTAGGAGAGTGTTCTCAATCTGCGATGTAAGAAACGAATTTGGCGCGAGCTTAGAATTCCTCAACCAATAGTGGCCCACCATTCTTTGCTCATCAGGATTCGCGATCGCTCCTTTCTCGAGTTCCTCCATTGATTTTAACGCATCTAGATATCGGGGCTCCATTTCCATGACGAACTGATCTGTAAACCCAATCCGGCTCACATCCAAGTAAAGCCCTAATTCCTTGTGCTGGTAGAGCCAGTCAACGTATCTTCCCCACAGAGCTCGAGGATCTTTCTCTAATACCTTCTTTTGCATTGTTGGGAAATTATTAGATGATGGAGAAGAGGGGGATAAGTCGGCAGGGACTTCTCGAGCAACGGACTGAACCGAGAGAGGAGGAGGAATATGCGGTGTCGCGGATTTGGAGAAAAGCTTGGTGTGATTCCGGTACGAAATCGGGTCTTTTTCAATGAGAAAGGACAGTTTGGGTTTGAGGGGTTGGAAGGACGAGCAGAGCCCAGAGGAGGAAGCCATTGTTGACCCGATTGATAGAAGAAGGTTTAGAGAGTGATGTAAATGATGGGAAGTCGAGAGAGAGAGAGAGAGAGTTAGGCCACTTGGGTGAGTGAGTGAACTCGGAGCACTTGAATATCCGTTGGAATGAACTGAGTTAAAATGGGGGGAGTTAAATTATATTGATTTTTTAAAACATTATAATAAATTATAGAAGGTGATTGCAACAACTAGATAAATAGAAAAAAAAAAGAAGAAATATTATTTATTTTAAAATAATGCGAAATTATTATAATAAAAAAGTATAGCGCCGAGATCCAAAATGGGGTTCCAGCAACTTTTTGAAAAAAGTCAAATATTATTAGTAGGATTTAAAATTTTAAAAATATTAAAAATAATTATATTTTTAAAAGTTTTTGTAATATTGATAATCTTAATTTTAACAATTAATAAAATAACTATTTAAAAATATTATTTAATATTTAAAATTTAACCGTTAAATTTTTAACAATTTAAATTAAAAAAGTAGGCTCTTACTTTTTATTAAAAAAAGTAAGATCCCCAAATTCGATTAAAATCGGGTTTAAAAAGTATATTAATTGTATTGAGTTATGAGTCACTCCTGTATGGACATATATCTATTTAACATGTCGATCGATGATACGAACGATAACACATAGATACTGTATTAATATAGAATATTACAGTTTTTGTGTGGGCAAAGTGTGTACGAGCATCGCTTAAAGTAACAGTTCCAAAATGAGTGTGCTCGAGGGGCACTCAAGAGATGCCCAATGTATCGTTTCCAATGATACCCATGCTTGAGGCGAGTCGAGCGTAACTCGCAATATAAAAACATACTTACTTATTTTTATGGTCAACCACTTACAATGTTTAAATCTAAAAAGTGCCGATTATGAAAGAAAAAGAAGAGAAAGAGAGAAAAAAATATGAGAGGAAAATTTGTATATCTAGTTGAATTTCAATATTTGCCAACTTTTAGTATATTATTGTTAGAGTTAGTATATTATTTTTGGAGTTGTGAATAACGTTTTACTGATTATATTTTTATTTTTCCGTCATATATTCATCGTTATTCAACCTATTTGATATAAGACGTTGAATTTTTATATTTTATTGGGGTTTATGTAACTGAACTTTTGTATAATAGAGTTATTGTAGACGTATTGTCTCGTAATTTTTTTCTCTTATTCTAAAGAAAATATTTCACATAAAATTGTGTATCGCCTTATTATTTATTTATTGTGTATTATTAATTATTTTTTTATAATTTAAATAAGTGGTTCAAGCCCCAAAAGATTGTTATCTATTATCTGAAAATAATCAAATCTCATATTTTGGTTAATTATTGGATAAAAACGTGAAAGATATTATACTAATCCTGAGTAAATTGTATACGGGTAAATCTGTTCTTAACTAATGCTGATAGCGTATTTCTGATTACAAGGCAAAAATATAATATTTATATAAATTAGATCACTTATTTATGTCACTCTAACTAATAATTAAAAATTTCCAAGCTATTATATGGTATTAAAACTTTAACATAATAATTAACGAGCAAAATTCAAGTGTTAAATATTTAGTGGTAATTAACTTCTAGATAAGCAATTTGCGTTAAGCTTTGACCTTCATAATCCTCTGGTGATAAGGATGGATTACTAACCAAATTTAATGTACTTTTCAATAAATTAAACTGTTTCTAACGTGCTGATACGAATCACATATTAAAAAACTTAAGGTAAAATATTTAAATGATAAGTTATGGGACTTTTCCTCCTACTAGACTGGTCTTTTGGGATGAGCTCTCTCTCCGACTTATGCTTGCATCAAATTGTGCTTTCATTGAGACCAGTCCCGGCCTGGAGAGGGCCACCTGCGAAGGGTTCTGACCGAAAAGAGCTACATGCGGAGGAGCTGACCTGCTGCCGATGCGCCGGGGCTGAGTAAAGCATCGTAGAATGAAAGTATCCGAATAAAGTATCGCAAAGTGCAGCCGCCGAGGTCGCGGCTGTTGAGGGAAAGAGGAATAATGCGAGTTACACATTGGAAAGCTTGAGGCAAAACCTCCAACTTATAAGTTAGAGGACTTTCCATCCTACCAGATCGATTTTTTTGGATGAGCACTCCCTCTAACTTATATTCGTATTACGTGGCCTTTTTAAAACAACTTTAAGAATT
>JAOVVI020003968.1:0-18272 GCA_028571085.2 Nepenthes alata | reverse complement strand
GCAACATTTCATACCTACACAAGACCCAATTTAAAATAACCTGTACAGGAATTCATCGGATATCAATTCGGATAATATAAAATATAACCTGTTGTACATAAGTCAAAAGGGGATACCCAACAAAATAATAACTCATCTATATAATATAATTATCTCATATTTCTCAAATACATAATCCATAGCCCACAATCGACCAATGCTAAAATCAAATGCACATCTGATAGCAAAAGTCTAACAGACATAAATAACCATACTCACCAGGAGAAACCATGCCACGCCAGACCGAGTCTGAACTTTTGCAATCATATCCAAGCTACTAGTCTAAAAAGATAAAATATGAAAGCGTGAGATTAAAATTTAATAAGTATCATTACATATAAAAAGCGTATATAAATCAGATGGAGAGATAACACATCACAACTGTGTAAAATAAAAATATAAGGCTTGTAAAATTTCTAAAATTTGAGGAATACTTTTGTACTAAATTATTATCTGTATAAAATTATCCATCCGAAATATAATCATAATAAATCACGATCCGGTCAAATCTTATAGACATTATCATATCATGTTATAACATATCGTGATTCAAGGTCACAATACATAAGCTGTAATCGTCACTATATCCGCGTAGGACACATACCATTGTTTGGATCCAAATTTTATTTGCAAAAAACAAAGAAAATCAGAACCAAAATATATAATCAAATGTGTTTCGAGCTTAACAGATATCTATATGTACGATGCACTCCTATTGTCCAATCCATAGGCCAATCCACACATTTCAATCGTAGTTCAATATAAATCCATGTAGAAATATAAAGCATGCACGAAATAAAAAAAATTAAAGATTATTAAACCAACTTGAGGAAGGGTTACACCCTCCAGTAACTTAGCTATATCGGCTATATTTTAAGTCAACAATTCATGACCCAATTGTATTTTAGGTCGACAGTTCAATACCATATATGTATCTTGTCTCTCATAGACTAAGAATTTATTTACTATATTTTGCCACATACGATTTTGAGTATAATATTAAATTTAGTTATATATTAGGACATTTAGATATATTAAATTTTTATTAATTTTTTACAATAGTTCTCATTAAAATACACGATGAACTAGGTCAACTACAATACGTCTTATCCTTCTTACCAGCGAAAGTGAGACAACATATCATATACATTCCTGTTAGGAGTGATATCAAATATCACATATTTCAAATCACATATATTGACCCATTGGGTCTCGGATTGCCGTGATCCCATAGTGATCCTACCCTCGGTAGTATGCATGTGGACTAATGTAATGTCTGATTCATTATTTCATAACATATTGATACACAATATATATATTATTTTTTATTTCTATAAATTATAAAGCCTTCTAAAATCACAAATACCTGTGAAGATCTACCGAACAATGGGTAGAATATATATGTATGTAAATAATAAATAAGAAAGGGTGTAAGAAAATCATATGCATGTAACAAAATATTTGAAATCAAATATATACAAATATCGACAAACATGAAAATCGACTAAGGATTTAGCTTACGAATATTTACGTCAACCTTATACTTCGCAGATCTAATGAAGAGATATTTCGAGATATCCGATCGCCTCTTGCTCTTTCTTTCTTTTTCTCCTTTCTCTCTCTCTTCTCCCGGCTTTTGTGCAAACTTTTGCTAAAACCCTAACTGTGCACCTTGATATATCCAACTCTCGCTTGAGCGGCGCCTCGTGCGCGGTTCAAACAAGGCCACAAATATTGCCCAATCTGAAAAGCGCGCCTCCCGCTGCCTTCAACGTGCCTCAAGCACACACATGCATAAATTCGCACTTCCCACTTATATTCAGCACATCTCGAGCGCAGACCCAACGCATAGTTTCTGGGAAACGCACCTCCCTCGTGCTTGCAGTGCGCTTCGAGTGCAGTAATACAAATCCAGGTCCTTCAGATTTTCATAAAATATTATTAATCAAATACATTCAGTAATCTCAAAACACTAAATACACCTAAAATATATCAAATGGGGATACGAATATTACACAATCAATATGTCTTTTTAGAATCAGTATGATTGCATATTAATTGAGGTATTATACTAATTAGAGACCAAAACGTTGTATGAGTTTATAGCCGACCAGAATTTGATGTCTATCATTTTGTTACTATAACAACTTGTTTAATATGATAATTTATCTTCTAATTTATATAACTGTTAGTTAAAATTTAATACATAATTTAACCTTTTATCGAGGCATTAAGTGCCTCGACTTTAATATTTTAAACCACTTGGCTATTGGGTCATTCAACGAGTCAGTGTCTTGGTAGGTTTTTAATTTTTTTACAGTCCAGGTTAAACAACTCGATTGCCCTATATTTCTCTACGAATTTATAATTTGTTGGCCCTGTATTTCACCGGATCGGTCAATCTTATTTTATGCTGTAACCAACAAATATAAAGAATAAAAATTATATGTATATTTTAAAAAATATATATTTTTATAATTTGTTATTTGTAAATATTATTTTAAATTTATTAATTTTGATTAAAAAATAGGTAAAAATTAAATAATTTATTTAATGTACAACATTATTCCTAGTATACATTAGCCGTAGATAGTCTCACTCCTGCAAATAAATAAATAAATTACAAGAAAATATTTATTTTCTTGATCTCTTTGTTAGTATTGATAATGGCGGTGGGAATCGAACTAGGGTTTGGGGGTAATTTGACTTCACAACGCTTACATAAAAAACTTCACCCACGATTGAAAACGCAGCCGGCCAGATTTGATCCCATGATCAATTCTTCCTTTTCTCCCTCGATAACTCACCCATCGCTTAACCGCTAAACCTCCACTCTTCGATTTCCCTCCAAAATTCTCTCTCTCGTACGATCCTCAACTCTGTGTTATCAAACTTTTGAACATTCTGCAATTGTGACTCCTAAGTCGCTATAAATTATTTTCCGAACCCGTAATTCAGTGCTCGGAGAAAGACAATGTCATACCCATTCCAAGTGGCAGCTCTGGTTTCTTCTCCATTATATCCCAATTCAATTTCTTGGTCAGAAGAGAACTTAATTGCTGTCGCTACGGATAATATTGTCGCTATATTGGTAAAATATCATCTTGCTGAAATTAACGATTCCCATAACTGAAAATCTAAAAGTTATTAATGGGCTTGAGCTAACTTTTACTTATTTGCTTGATTTCTTATATGGGTCAGAACCCAGAGCAGCCGCATAGTCCTCGAGGCATAATTACTCCGACACCTGGGAAAGTTTTGTCCGTTGGAACCATAGATAGAAAAGGTGCATGCAGTAATCTATTATGTGAATTTAGTTTGGCTGAAGTAGCAATTTCATTATGAACTTTCTGCGGAGTTTCAATTTTATTCTGTACTGTTGTTTGAATCAATATTATACCGAACTAGCTTAATTTGTGCAGAATTTTTCCCTATGGCCAATTCCGGCCAAATGGGATAACTTTCCCGCATCATGTGTCCTCAACTCACCGTCGTAATGCTGATTGGGCCGATACATGGAGCCACAGTTTCATCAAAGTTGTTCAGAAGTATAAAATTGGACAAGATTATTTGTTTTGTACAAAAATTTTGACCCAAATAGAAGTTTGGAATGAATGTGAATAATGATAAAATCACAATGTAGTTATTAATTTTGCCGATTTGTTATTCTCTTATACAAAAATGCTAATACAGTTTTGCGTCATTGCTATTTTAGCTAGCACTTCTTCGACTAGCAATTTCACCTGCCAATGCGACATGTAACCAGTTTGTGAATCATGTGATCATATGTGTGTAATGGGCAACTAGTGAAGGGTATGCGAACAATTGTGTGTGATAGGATCCTGATGACATAAATCAGGCAATATTAAAGTTTCATTTGTTATGGTGAGCTTTTATTTGGTGTGTTGGAAAAAGCAAAGAGAAGTTCAATGTTGTTGTATCATTCATACAGTTAACAATCTGGTAACACACCCTTCATACTTTGCAGATTTACTGTCTGGCTGTTTGTTACCTACTTGCTTATCAAGGGACCAGCGTCCTTGTGTTCGATCAATCTCATGGTCACCTGTTGGATTTGCTCCTAACTCGGGGTATAGCAAATTTTCTTTTCCTTCGTGTTCTTTTATTTCCTTGTATTTGTTTTTCTTCCTCCTTTTTGACTGATCCAAATTCCAAGCACACTGTTTTCTGTCCCTCTGATGTGTAATCATATCTGCATGCAAGAATCCTTAATGCATTGTATGACAGAGATTATCGACTTGTTCCAGGTGCTTGCTTGCTGTTTGCACCACTGAAGGGCGTGTTAAGATTTACCGTTTACCATACTGTGAATTCCAAGCTGAGTGGGCAGAGGTATGCATTGCGCACTCAAGGAGATGCAGGGAACAAGAAGGATTATACAAAGTGTTGATGTTTCTCATTGTAGATACAAGATAATTAATTAACTAAGTTGAACTTGCATGTGTTGTGAAACAATATTTTATATGTCTGTCTTGTATGTTTCAGCCAAAAGTTTTGTTGTGATGTAAGTTGAAATTGTTCTCATTTCACTTCTTGTTTTTGTCACCTTCATGGAACAGATTTTGATAAATTCTTGAAGTCAATCATTTCATGCTCTTGCTGTTCCCGATATTATTGTTTGACTGCAATAAGAAGTCTGTGATATATTTGTCAGGCTATTGATGTCACAGAGATGTTTCATGGATATTTAGTGAAGACTAATTATGGGGAACCTGATGTTCCTTCCTCGATTATTTCTGATGTATGTTGTCATATAAGTTTGTTCCTTTGTATACTCTCTTCACCTGGTGGTTCATTCATAAGTATGATTAAATCCCCTTATCTCTTATCTTTTTGCATGTGGATTTTTTAAAAATATGGACTAGGATTCAGCTATTCAAAGCTGCACAGAAACTTATTCTGCTGACAAAGCAACCTCTTCGTCAACAAGGCAATGTAAACGAAAAAGAGAGTATGTATTCTTCATTTCCTTTAACCTTTTGTGCAGTGTCGGTGTTTTTCAAATGTTTTTTTTTGTAGTTTTTTTTTTTAATATTATCTGAGGATACGCGGTTTATCAGTTTCAGACAAGATGGAAAACTCGGCCAATAACTGGCTATATGCATTTTATCAGCATGTAACACGTCTAAGGGAAAAGGCTTCTAAATGCATTTAGCTCCTCATCTTATCTCTCTTCATTGTTTTTCTGCTGAAGTAAGGACTTGCTTCTGGGCAATCAGCTATCAAACCCTGAAAGTGTTGAGGATGCAAATGCTGCCCCTTTTCATGCCAAATGTGTGACAACTGTAATCTTGGAAACAGCACTCTTCCCAAGCTCAATTGTCCAAGAGGGTACATCTGTAGAGGTTTCACTACTACGGATAGAAAATTTCCCTTCGGTTGCATTGTTTTTTTTTTCTTTTAATTTCAATCTACTTCTTACATGTACAACAGATATGAAATTTATAGGTTTTCAAACTGGATGGCCGCCAACATGTTTGGATTGTTGGAAGGTTGGAGAGTTTGGATGGTTCAAAAGCTCTTATACTTTTCCCTGAGAGAGATGCCAATGGTAAATTGGGTTTAAGTTGTGTGAGCAACTCTAATGATTTCCTTAGTACTGGAATGTGGAAACTCACCGCATATAGATTCATGCCAGGGAAACAGGAATGGTTTGAGATGGATCCTGGACTTGAAAATTTTTATCAATCTCATGGACTTGATATAGCTAATGGGAACAACTTCCCCAAAATTCGCCCTTCCATGAATGCGGGAAATCTTCCGAGAGAGTTGTTTTTGAGTGATTGTCATATAGTGAGTGAAATTTTAAAAGTTGGGCAAGCTGTGGAAGCCTGGACAAATGACAGGTAAAAATTTAGTACTTTACCGTGTAATACATTCTCTTGTTTTAATGCTTCCAACATTTCCATTTCAAGTTGTTGTTGTAATTATTGTTGTCATCGATGCTACCTTAGATTAGTAATATGGGTGCTCCCATTGTGATATGGCCACACAAGATCAAATCACGGAAACCTCCTCTTTATAATATAGAGATAAGACAGTATATATCTAACATTTCTCATATCTAGGAGCTTTATGAACTGTGCCACCCTTTTAATGTCCTTGAGTTATTCATATTATATTTGCAGGTGGGTTGAAGGTTTCTTTGCGGGGTTTCATGATGGTGGTTTTCGTTTCAGAGCCCTTGGTATGTTGATCCCTTTATCTTCATATAGTTCTGTTGATTTTGAGTATCCACTCCGTGTTCATGTCCATTTTCTAATGTTTGCTATTATCAATTTTTTTGTTGCATGGTGAGTTGGAGCGTGCTTGTGTGCTTGGGCTTTGAAGTGAATCAAAAATGAAACTGACCGTTGACAACAACAATTTTGTGGCTTGGAAGTATATGCCAAAGGCTACATTTAGGATTGTGAGAAATTGCTTTTTTGCACTACAAATATGCTGTTTTCACGAAATAAAAGTTTGGCTATATTTTTTTGCATTGATATCAAGGAAAGCAACATCATATGACATCGGAAAATCTTCTTATTTGATGTAGATTGCATTGTGTCATTCTGACTATGAAATATTTACAATCAAAGACAATTACATGACAATATTCCCAAATGAAGCCAAGATGAACTTGAAATTGATTTTTGGGAAAAAAACTATTCTATGTGTAAAATGATGGTGCTAATTTGTGAGTTGAAAGTACAATTAGCTTGCATACTTGGCCTTGATTGTTTCTAAATCGCTTTCCCCAAGACCCGGCCTTTTTAACACCCCAAGATAAGTAAACGGAAAAGAAAAGGAGGTGCTAAAACATTATTTTATTGGTGAATGCTTGAAATTATGAAGAAATATCAATTATTTGTTTCTATCATCATTTTTGGGGGGTTTACAATGTAGGTTCTTGGCACACTGGTATTTGTTGTTGTGCAAAAATTTGATTATCCTATTTTAGCGGTATTTTTATTTCAGGGGATGATGATGCTATGACATTAGATGCTAGTTTTGTTAGGTTAGCACCTTCATGGGTCAAAGAGGAAAAATTATGGAAGGTTACACTTGTCAGGGTACATATAAAGGACAAGAACTTTTCAGAGGTATGGCTGCTCATTGTGTCTTCTTTTTCTTTCCATCGCTGTGAACTTAGCATAAAACAAGGTGTGCCCATGTAATGAAATATCAGCCAATATTCATCAATATTAAGCCGCCTTGATGCCGATATTTTTCGATACCACGGCAAAATCGCGGTATATCAGTCAATGTTTTACTTTTAGGTTACGATTTGCCAGAAATTTTTTATTGTGATATGTCCTATATGATATGTATTGTCAGATATGTTTGATTTTGATATTAATATTTTCATGTATGGAATGCCTTTTCAACAAAAAGGGCAGGAACAAGAACATTCACCTTTACATGACATGTAGCATATTCTGTAGGGGTTGTGAATTAAATTCTCTCACCTGGCAATGGAGAAGGGAAAATAAAAGGAGAGCAGGAACTAGAATTGAGAGTAAGAGATGAATCAATGAGATTGACACTGAAAGTTAAAAATCATGTAGCCGTTATGGGTCTGTCCATATAATCTCTCTGTCATATTTAGTGGAAGCAAAGTGCAGCAGATTGGTTTGAAATGCTTAAAAAAACAAAAAAAACAAAAAAACAAAACAAAAAAGAAAAGAAGAAGTACCAAGTTGAGATGCAAGCTTTTAGTCGGTTTGATTCTCTTTCATTTTTTCCCCTTTTGGCTTCTATTTAATTTATAAAACTGATCATTTTTTTAAAGCTATTTTGGCTTTAAACTGACTTTGATCTTCTCTTGATGGCTAAAAATTATTTGGCAGGTAATTGAAACCAGATTTGACAATATGAAGGAAAACTATTTGCTTCAAATTGCACCTGCACCCAAAGTTAAAATGAAGCATTCTAAAAGGACACTGCAAAATTGTAGCCTTCAACTTATAACAGCGTGTCAGTATGCTGCTCGTAGTGCACTACTAGCTTCACTTGCTGTTGCTTGGTCACCAGAGCTGCAGTTGTCCCAAGCTAATCCCAATAACTCGTGCAATTGCTTCTGTTTACTAGCAGTTGGAGCAAAGTCAGGGAAAGTTTCAGTTTGGAGGATTCATAAACCCGAACATTACTCTGTTGAGCATGCAAGTGGCCCTACAAAAATGATGCTTGTGGGTGTCTTTCAGGTGCATAATGCATGGGTTACTGCTCTTGGCTGGGAAATACTTGTCTCCGATGGTTCGAATCCTCAGCTCCTATTGGCCACTGGAAGTTCCGATGGCAGGTAAACTATGGATGTGGAATGTAATATCAGCCGAGATATACCGGCATTGGGTCCCACACTATCGATACTTCCCGATAAAAAAATATCGGTATTGGTATTGGTTGGGCCAATATTGATATCGGACAAATTGAACAATATATATCTATATTAGATACGTCGAAAAATTTTTTTCTAAGAATCGTAAGCTGATAGATAAATATTTGCTAATATATTAACCAAGTCTTGGTCGATATATCACCTATATGATAACATATTATGATATTATCGTAGTATCGAAAACTATCTAATACATATTGGCCAATATTTATAATATTAGCTGATATTTTCATCTATGATCATGGTATGTTGGTTGATATTTGTTCCCTCGAGTTTTGATTGACAAAAAATTTTGGATCCAAGATGTTCAATACCGATTTGTATTACCCAATACAGCTAATATTGATTTGCCTATGACCGATACCGATTCAGATGTAAATATCAATATTTTCATAAATGATGGACAATGATAGTTCTCTATTTGATTGATCTTATCTTCTTTCTTCAGTGTGAAGATCTGGTTGGGGTATGGCGCCGATCTCCAAAGGTTAACGGAAGCTAATCCCGCTCCCTTTTCTTTATTGATGGAGGTGCTCGTGTTCTCTAATTTTGTGACATCTTCATCAAATTTATATTCTGTCTCGTAGGCAGTTTATTGAGCAGATTCATAATATGTTTTCAAAACTTTTGATAGGTTGCGCCTGTTCATCCAGTCCCAGTCTCAGTTCTTTCTCTAACCGTACCTTTACAATTTCAACACAAGGTTCTGTTAGCAATTGGAAAAGGATCCGGATCATTTGAAATCTGCACATATGACATAAGAATGAAGAACTTAAAGAAAGTTGGTTCATATGATGTTCATGATTATGCTGTAAGTTTCTTGTCATCTATGTTATACATTTCATGTTACTTGCATAAATATGGGAAGGAAGGTAATGTATGCAATAAAATTTCATCAGGTTACTGGTTTAGCTTGGGCTTTTGAAGGATGCTGTTTATACAGCTGCAGCAAGGTAATTAAAATAATTTACTTTTATCACTTGCATGTTTCAGAAATGATTAGTCCATTGTGTTGTGGATTAAAAGCTTGTGAGTTTTAAGAGAAAGTAAAATGTGGGTATCTTTTCAAATGGAAAATTTCATCAAATTCAACTCCAGCCTCTTTAGTAAGCTTGTTTTCGGGTGATTTAGCTTCAGAAAAAAAGCTGTTTATTGCTCATTTCAGATTATTGAGAAGCCTTTGTGACAATAAATCGATCTTGCATCATTATCTAAGACCGGTTCTTGTGGATTTTGAGGTGTAAACCAAGCTCATAACTCTAGACTTAAGAATTAATTTTATGTGACTTTTTATTAAATGATACCCAAATACAACCATCACATTTTATATGCTCACCATTCAAAACACTTAGTTTATCTACCTATCCAAGACTCGAAAATAGGTAGCAACACACCTTTCAACGTCGTCAAACATCATTGACTGTCTTTACAATCCAAATCCATCCCCTTGCTTTGGTGTTTAGTTTTTGTGTCCTCTTGCTCACACCTTATCTTGGTGGTTGGATCCATCATAATTGAGTGATGCGACTTGCTAAGCAAATGACTAAAGTTACCACTTAACAAAAAAGGCATACGGATTACTTGTTGATTTAGGTACAATGTAACTCAGTGTTGTCAAAGGAATTGCGGGTACTCGCCTAGGCGCCCAGGTGATTCAAGGCGAGTTATGGGCACCTAGGCATGAAACAAGGCAACCAAGCGCTCAAGTGGCCGCTTTTTTTTTTTTAAATAATATTTTTATTTTTCTTAAGATATCTCTAACCTTTAAAAAAACTGCTATTTTTTATTTATTTTAAATGAATTTTCCATTTCATCACCATTGTTTGTCCGACACGACCTCCCCTCTCTTTGTCGTTTCATCCGTACCGCATGAAATCACCACCTTTTATCATTTTCTCTGTTGATTGAGGTTGAGAATAATAAATCTTGAGCGAAGGCAAGATCTTTGAGTTCTAGATAGAGGTGCATAGGTTTCGAGTTCTAGAGCAATAAGAGTAGAGAAGGAAGAGGTTGATTAAGGAAATCGATGGTATAAATCTTCTGATGGATTCAACAAGGGTTTATTTGATGAAGATGATAATGGTGATAAGGATGATGTGGTGGATTTTGTTATGATTAGAATCAGATTATCTTAATATTGTGAATGCATTATAGACTATTACTTTTGTTAATCGTGTTATGTTATGGCGTAATACTTATTTTTATATATGTATATTTATATTTCAATTGCGTTTCACTACAGACTATGTTTACATGCCTTGTAGACATGTATATATATTTCAATAGCATTTCACTTGTCTTGGGCGACCGCCTCGCGTGCCTGGCACCTCGTGCATTATGCAGTCTTAGTGCCTTAGCTGGCCTAATGCATTTGACAACACTGATGTAATTCCAAAATGATTTACTAATTCAAAATGTCAATATTAAAAAAAGGATGTAGAAATAAAACATCTGAAACAATTTTGCTCAAGTACGGCATACTGGCGCTATGGAGTAAGAACATGATGGTCAATTTTATGTGAAATATGTTTTGTCAATTACAAGATGTTTATATCATATGCCCCTCTTTCATTGAGCATTTAAAGTTTACCAAATCAATATTAAGCATTACTCATGAATTAGAGAATGTATGAAATGCTTTTGTTCGTATTGGGCATCGCCAAAGGTGACATTCATTACTTAGTTGTTGCCATGGTCCAATTCTCGGCCACTAAATTGACGAAGCTAATTCCTCACAAATTAAGGTCAATTCCTAAATCCAATTCCTGATCAATGAAGCAATTAGCGTCAAGTATGCCAACAAGCATGTTGGTTGAGATGTTCAATCAGTCTGTCAACTTGTATTTCTGACACCATAATGCAGCAAATAGATTACAACTGGAGGATTAGTTTGACCATGTTGTTGGAACCTTAGTTTTAAATCACATTGTCATGGTGTCCAGGAGTACTATTAGCAAACATAAGGGCCGTTGTAGCATTGCAGCTGTATTGCGACAGTAGCAGTGCACATCACGACCTGTATTTAAATTTATGGTTGGAACTGTTTCATCATTGAAAGGCCAATAATAGTGTAAGTTGGCGCAATGGAGTGTATTATAGCCCTAAATTACTTCTGAAGAATTACTTTTTTGTGTTCTTGGTTAATATTATTTTGTATATATATCTTCCAATAACTTTGTTACGTGTTGTGAAGGGTATGTGAAGACGTGATGCTGTTTATGTTTAAAATTATCAGTTGATTAATGATTCAGTCATTGTTTTGGGTGATAGGATAATTCTCTTCGATGTTGGATATTTCACAAGGGTTCGTTTTCTGAAGTACCCATTCCTCCAAACAATCTGGGTATCCGAGTCAGAAGCCCTACTGATGTATAATGTTTCCCTTTTCTTTTGGCTTTTCTACAAGCAATTACCAATTTTTCTTTTTTCTCTTTTGGGGATTTTTTTCCAAGTGAAATGTTTTTATTAACTAATATTTCTCTTTCAGCTTCCTTGTGTATATGAGTCATGCTTTGGGGTTGCAGTGTCTCCTGGAAATCTGGCCATTGCATTGGTAGGCTTCTTTTTCTCTTTGTTGCACTCTAGCTATTGTGTTTATCATTTGCATGATTGGCTGCACGAAGATAATATTCTTATAAATTTCCCCCTCTTTGAGTCCAATGCTCACATGATAGTAGAATTGTCACAGTGTAACCTAATGGTTGTGGGCTTGAGTTGTGAAAACGACCTATTACATAATGCTAGGAAAGACCTCAAACAATTGACCCAAAAGTGGCCCAACTCTTTCCTAATTTAGTGTAACGGTAGAGTTGTCTCACTATGACTTGATAGTCTGATAGGTTCAAGTTGTGTAGATGACATTTTAAAGAATATAAAGTGAGACCACACATGGTAGTCTATAAGCAATTAGGAAGCACTCATTTTTACAGCTTGTCCACATTATCTTGTCCTTTCTCTTTAAGGTTGATTTTCACTTCAGCTAGCATGCCTTAAGACTTCTCAGGGATTGCCATTAACCATTTGCCATCCTCTGTTCTTATGCCTTTCTTATGATCTCGTTGACCACTTGGTTAATGCAGATGGAAGCATTATGGACCCAAATGCAAGCACATATGACCTTAGAAAAAGGAAATGTTAATTAGCATTGTCCAGCTTAAAATAATCGCAACATCATATTTGAAAACAAAAGATGTGAAACGAAGGCTTCCCATGCTTCTTGAATCGGCTATCCTACCATAAGGTTTTTTAGATCTCAGACTCCTCAACACCGTTAATTACTTGGATTGCATAGAATTGAGCTCTTCACTGGATTGCATAGAATTGAACTCTTCACTCTCTCTCTCTCTCTCTCTCTTGGGCACAAGTCTAAAGCCATTTAGCTATGAAGGTTTTGTTGAAGGTTCTGAAATCTTTGTGCCCAAATATTAGTCTATTCATAGCATGGATGTGATATTAGCATCGGAATCAATCATGGTTGTATCAGTATTAACTATATTGAGTGATATGTATCAATATTGGATGTCTCAAACAAAACTTTTTTTGTCAATTGGAACCTAGGGAGAAATAACGACTGATATCAGTTGTATAAGCCAATATATTGTGATATATCGTTGATATGGCTATCACGATTTTATCAAGATATTGGAAAATATCAATATGAGAATCCTATACTGATATGTTAACCGATATTTCATTTCATGATTTATAGGTAGTATCATTAGATCCCACATGATCTAGTGGTGTTTAAGAGTCTCCACAACCTCTCTAAAGGAAGAGCTTCCATTTATCCTCGAGATTTTGTCACCAGAAAGGGAATAAATACATGGCATAAAATTGAATGGAAAGGCCCATTGGTCTTCCTTTAATCAAAGTGATCCCTTCCATAGGTGTTTGTGTCATTGATCCCTTCTCTATGATTGGTTGCATTTGTTCATAGTATACTTCATACAGTTTGCACCATAACTACCCCATATCAGAGGAATTTGCTTGTCCGTAGCATTAAAGCTGCTTAGGGTTCTCCCATTTGTTACCTTTTCTCATATTTTCAACTGTGTGGATTTTGTTTTGGCAACTTAAACGATTATGATTATGATAGCTCATTAAATAAGATTATTGCTAATTTAATAATAAAAGGCTAATTTTTTGAAAATTTTAGACCAAGCTTTGACAATTTTCCTTTGAGAACTCGCTTTCACTATTCGACGCTATTTAGGTTGGCATGAATGCCTATGTTAACGTTTATAAACTCGTGCTCCCTTGACCAAACTATCCAACTTTCCACCTTCTCTTCATTTTGGCAAGGAAGCAATCGCTTCATTTGTTATGTGATTTGGTGATTAGCCGTTGAGTTTTGAAAATTTTTGAAAAAATACAGACCCAAACTATACAAGCTTCTTTCAAAGCATACAATTTATTTGTCAAAAAAACAGCACTAGTCATCCTAGCTGTTAAGATAAAATCTTTACTGTTGAGAGTATAAAATGACTCTAATAGGAGGACTATAGTAGCTTCCTTTTCAGACATGCTTCTAATTTAATTTATTACATTAAACTCTCTGATCTCATCATGAATGCAGTAACTAACTAGTTTTCTTCTTCGTTTCAGGTGCGGAGCTTTGATCCCGAGATGTTAAATCCGATGTACCAAGCAAGGTACATTGCTGCTATTACTACTACTACTGATAACCATTACCGGTACTTGTAAACTGAAAGCTCATGTATTTGGGCATAGAGAGCTATTACTCGTACCCTTTATATACACAATTTGTTCGGAAAAGATGGACTTGGTCACAGCTCATTATTCCACCAACAAAATTTTTTGAAAACGAAAAATAATTTTCCTCTATTCTCCATAGATTTTCAGTAAAATGGGTGTGAAGGGAGAGTATGGGTATTCTTTCTCTTTGGGCATGAGAGCTACTATTTATATTTTCTATGTGCACCATTAACTGAAAAGACAATATGATCATTCTCAAATTAGTCGGCCAACAAAAAAAAGTTGAAATATTGCATCCCTGCATATTTGAAATATCACTCAATACGTATAGGAATTTGGAGGTTCAATACTGGGCAAATTTTTTGATATGTTACCGTATCAATGACATCAATATTCTGCCTTTTTCTTTTTTCCTTTACTTTTGGAAACTTAAATCAACACGTTTTAGTCATACCTAGAACTTATAAGAAACCTAAACCCATATGCTTTATAAATATATAAAATGTGTAGAGGTCAAAAGTTTTAGTGTATTTCTCGTTAAATTAGAAAGATATCAAAACTAATTTTTTATAAAATTGATTAAAACTCCCCAAATAAATAACCAAATGATGATTAAATATGGTCAAATTTTAGCATATAATTCTCGTTTCACCTAGTCACTAGAAAAGAAATCTGCATCTGCAATGTGCGATGCCAATTTTTTTTATTTCTATGCTGAAGCATTTTGCATATATGCAGGTCCCTGAGGGCTGCTATTGAGTTCTTTTGGATAGGAGGGCAGCAACTAAATGTCCCATTATACATAGGCTTAAAGTTGAATAATGAACTCCTCTCTGGTTTTTCTGAAGAGGAACTTCTACCGTGGGGAATTAATATATTATGGTCTCTAAATCAATTTGAACGTCGTGATAAGCATCTAGTCGTATGGGACGTTATGGCTGCTTCAATGGCATTCAAGCAGTTTGCACCGAGGTTCATCTGTCACATTCTATCTCAGTGGCTGCCCAATTTGCTGAATATTTCATCCGATGAATCGAGATCTTTGTCAAATGTTGCTTCCCGGAAGTTGCATCTGATCAACATCGTCTGTCGGCGTGTGTTCTTATCTGGGACTGAGGTGGATAAACCCGATGAGCCAAAATCAGAGAGCTCGGAGGAGGAGAAACTGTGGATGCAGCTGCTAATGGGAAATGAAAGAGAACTCAGAGAGAGGCTTGTCGGTTTTAGCCTGTCAAGTGCTTTGTGCGTCGATGATAATTCAGCTGCCGGGTTGAGAGGAAGTGGATGCCAGGATTTAGTTGCGATACCGCAGATGGTGCAATGGGTCAGGTTTGATCGCGATTGCGTGCGACGTGAACTTGATCTTCTTGGATCAGAGGTCGGAAGGCTCACCACGAGGTATTTATTCCTGTCTCAAGTCGCCTCACTTATCTGGAGTGATGTCATGGTCCTTCTAACAGGGAGGCTTTGATATCCACTTAACAGCCAGTATTAGAAATTAATTGGATGAATAATGAAAATTATATCAATTGATTGAAATTGCTATTCAATCTTTGTCATTTATCCACGTAATTTTTGAGCTTACTCATTAGGAGGATATGATAGACTCCCTGCTACAGTAACTACTATACTTTGTCTGAAACTTTTTCTTGGAATTCTCTATAAACTTTGCTATGTAGAGAGAGTAAGTGCAGACTTATTCATAGAAAGAGGCATCTGAAGAAATTTAGGGAAAATTTAAAGAAAACGTGATGGAAAGAAAAAAAACACAAATTGAAAGAATATATCTTTTGATGTTTAAATTGGAAGAAAATTTTGGAAGATAAATAGTATAAAAAATGTGTAAAAATATAGTTTTTCATAAAAAAAAAACAAAAGAAAAATCAAAAGAAAGATAAACTACTGGATCTCTTGTTTAATTTTTCATACAAATTGGGTGTTCTCCTCTAAACACTACATCTTACAATCAGCCATCCAAACTCTTCTCTAGACTCTCTACTCTTATCTTCTCCTCGCCTCTCCTCTCCTCTCCTCTCCTCTTTCCCCCTCTAACCTCTTATTAATGGATCCTTTAGATATAGGCTGAGAAATTATTGTTGAGTATAAACCTTTTAAGATTTACCTGCCACCGCCATCCATGTCTGTCTGAATTTTCGTTGTCAAACTATTGTTCAGAGTTGCTGTTACATTTCTCATCAGGCACGTTTCCTCCAAGAAGAGACTCCAAGGTTTGTATAAATGTGAGACGGAAGAGCAATGTAGCTACTGTTCGGCTCCCGTCCAATTCGAATCGCCGGAATTTGCTACCTGCCGAGGCCAGAGACCCAATGGAGGAGGTAGCAGGAACCATAAACTCCTACGGTGTTCGATTTCGATGCGGGTTTGCCCTGCTACTCCGACGTGGTTCTGCGTCTGCTGCCGGAGACGTGCGTCGAAATTGGCACCGCATCAGCTGTACATGATGCCGGGTTTTCCTGTAGATTTCATGCCGCTTGTTCGGTCGGAAAATGGTAATCTATGCCGGAAACCTCTGTGCCCGCTTTGTGGGATATTGATGCAGAGATCACTGCCGGCGTTTCTTCTGTCGCCGTCGCCGGTGTAAGTTACCTTCCTCAGTAATCTTAATGTTTTATATTCATGGTTGTCTATTATTTGGAAAATATGTATGAATTGAATTAATAAAGGTTTTACTTGACAATAAAAGAGTACGTGTTGACATGTTAAAATGTGAGTTGATTTGTAGTATTATCTAAAAATTATTTATTTGGTCTAATATAATATTTTTAAAAAGTAAAATAATAATAATGTTAATATAGTAATTTTAATATCTCAAATATGTTCTAAAATAATATAATAAATATTTTTAAAGTACATAAATAAAAAAATAAAAATAATATTCTAATTAAAAAATTGATCCCGGCTTAGAAATACTCTAATTTAAATTTGAACTTAATTTACAATATTTTTATAAGAAAAAAAATGTGAGATAAAAATTTAGTAAGAAAAAAATATGACGGATCGTATCTAAATCAAAAAATCGGTAAAATTTTGTGGCTCGGGTCTTCGAATATCTTGTTGTAACATAGAGATGTCACTAATTTTCTAAAGCCACGTCTCAAAACCTGCAGAAATATTTCATAATCTAATATTTCATATCCAGCTAAATATGTGTTCACTACCTTACATTACAAAAGAATAATACATATACAGTCTTCCTGCCCAAAAAGAATCATATCTGTACCAAAAATACAAGAGATAGAGCCCAAAATACATCATATAACATCTCAAGCTCTAAGACTAAGCACTGATATTTCATTTTTGCTCATTGGGTAAAAACCCATGTTGTCCATTTGAGGAGTTGGCAAAAATAGTAAGAGGTGAGTCAAATACTCAATAAGACACACATATATATCAAAGAACATGCAACTTTATATTTAAACATAACAATATATATGCAGGAAGGAATAATGACAGATAAATAATCTTAAAACATGAATAGAAAAACAATACTTTTATAATGTCATTCAATTCCTTTGTTTCCTTTCTGATTTCTTATCTGTCAAATTATATCGAAAACTTGTTCTTAGTTGGAAACCCTGGTCCAATAATCTTATTGACTAAAGGAACAGTCGATTGTAGCATGGATTGTATTTGTTCATACACAATTAAGATCATTTTTCTCATATTTAAGACCCAGAGGCGGGCCATTTATATATAATCCCTGTAGATGGGGCCTTAGCCGCAAGCGGCCTTTAGTAAACAACGATATTTCACTATAATATATTAAGGTATGTCAAAATATACTATATGATGGATATTTTATCGGTCCAAATTTTTAACTTCTTATTTCCTTAGAGAATTTTACTCTTAAGCGCATAAATCATTAGTTCTCACTCTCGGAGAAACGTTCATAAGCCATAAGTTATTAGCTTAATTGCAGAATATCCCCCTTATCATTATCCAAAAATTATACATTTATAATCCCTGTAGATGGGGCCTTAGCCACAAGCGGCCCTTAGTAAACAACGATCTTTCACTACAATATATTAAGGTATGTCAAAATATACTATATGATGGATATTTTATCGGTCCAAATTTTTAACTTCTTATTTCCTTA